>PVJA010004644.1:0-84485 GCA_004027025.1 Myocastor coypus | reverse complement strand
GTTATACAGGTCTTGCTTCGACTTGCCCTCGACCACCCAGCAAGAAAAAAAAAAAATCCTTAATTACAATGCATGGAATGCAGTGCTAGATTGGTGAGATGAGCTTTAGGAGGCTTAGATTCAATAGCCTCCAACATCACAAGCTTCACTGGTGGCACACTGCAATTGCAAAACTTTCAACTATATATGTATCTGCTTCTTCCTCTTAGTCCAAAGAGAAGTATATTATTTCCTTTTTTTTTCTTTCTCTCTTTCTTTTTTCTATGCAACATCCATAGGGAGGTGGGTCATGCCAACACACTGCACTCTATAGAATGATTGTGAGGAGAATATGCAATATGTCAACTTTCAAAGAAAAGAAGGGGGAAAAGAAAAAAAAAAGTAATGTGGATTTAGAAAGGTTAATGCTTAATTGTGTGATCAATCTTATATACCTATCTGTATTAATCTAAACTGATCTGATGATGAAAATATGTAATATAACCATTGTTAAATTTAAACAATAAAAAAATTGAAAAAAAAAGAGAAAAGCCAGGACCCCAGCCTAACTTCTGAGAAACCTCAATTTGTTTGTCAGGGTTGAAGAAAGTTCCTCAGCCATGCTTAACCTCTCTCCGTCCTTGCTAAAGTATGGAGCTCTACCAAAGCTTCTCACTACCCAATCTTATCGCTCATAGCCTTATATCTCCCAAACTGTTTTTTTTTTCCCTTCTTGTCTACACCATTTAGTTTATATATGGTTCTCTTTTCTGAGGGAGGTTATGCTTTGTGAAAGGTGTGGGATAGTACATCTCAATGCATCAAGAACTTAGATGATGTGTGGGAAGTCTACTCCAGGGATGCTGACCAAACTCCATCTCCACCTGTCTCTCCATTAATCCTGAAAGAACAGCACTCTTTATGTTCATTAATTCATTGTTAGTCCTGGCACATAAAAGAGTAGCTACAATGAACAATGGTTCATGATGAATTTTGTTTTCATTTACACATTACTACTTTTCCATTCTTACTTTCTCTCAACCAATTCAAATAATAGTAAAATCAAATGGCTTCAAGGAATCAGAAATACAACATTGCAGTAGTTCCATATATCTCTTCTCTTTGATTAATTCCTTTTCTTAATTCAAATTTCATCTGAGTTGCCTTCTCTGCCAAGTAGATTTTCTTATGAGTGACCTTAGTCAGTAAAGCCATATAGACTGATTTCATGATAGCGCATTCATCTACCTTTGTCTATATAACATAACTTTCCAGATAACATAAACAATGCATTTTCTTTTTTATTGCCAGAAACTAGAATATTATATATCCCATAGTTGTTTTCAATGCATATAACTTTGGTGTGAAATAGGCCATTTGTACTGACCTAAAACCTGGCTCTCAGAATCAGGATCCATGTGAAACTTGCCACTTGTGAAAGAGCAAAATAGCTGGTCCAATGATAGTGGGTTATCAGAACTTATTAAAAAAGAAAAATGACTTGTAACTTGTTGGCTTAGGGAAAACCAAAAGATTTAGCTCTGGTACCTATGCTCCTGATAATGCAGTATGAGCTTTCCCGAGGGATACTTTTAGCTATTGAGGAACACAGCTCAAAGGCTCCTTGACATTGTTCTATACAATATGGTAGAGAGAACCATAAAAGCAAAAGTGGATAAATCAAACTAAACCCCCCCTACATGGTAGAGAAAACACTCCACCGAGTGAGGAGACAATGAGAAAAATATGTTTGCTATGAGAAAAATAATTCCAAGCCATATATCTATCTGATAAGGGGATAATATCTAAAATATATAAGCAGTTATTATTACTCAATAACAAGAAAACAAAACCTAATTAAAAGATGGTCAAAAGTCCTGAATAGACATTTCTTTAAAAAAGACATACAAATGGTCAACACATGGAGGATGAGATGCTTAGTACTATTATGAAAATTAAAACTATAATAAACTATCCTCTTACACATGGTAAAGTGGTTATTATTATTATTATTATTATTATTATTATTATTTTGTCTTTTTGAGACAGGGTCTCGCTATGCAGCTCAGGCTGGTCCTGAGCTCACTTTTGTAGCCCAGGCTGGTCTCGAACTCTCACCGATCCTCCTGCCTCAGCCTCCTGAGTGCTGGGATTACAGGCGTGCGCCACCACGCCCGGCTAGTGGTTATTATTTTAAAAATCCTAATTCTCAACACTATGACAAAATTCCTGAGATAATGTTTTTCATATGGTAAAGCTTTATTTTGGCTCACAGCCTTGAAAGTTTGAATTCAGGGTCCTTGGCCTCTGCTTTGGGCCCTGGTCAGGGTAAAAGTTGTGACTGGAGCGTGGGGCAGAGGAAGCTATTCAGATCACAGCATCCTAGAAGCAAAAAGAGAGGAAAGGAGGGTGCAGGTCCCAACATTTCCTTTCGGGACCCACCCACCTATATGACCTCACTTCTTTCTACTTGGCCCGCCTCCTGCCATCCTCATCATGTCTCAGTGGTGTCACAGGGTGGGGTTCAAGTCGCCACAACATTGGTCTTCAAAACACATATATCCAGACCCTAGTAAAAAACAAGCTCTGGGGAAGACAGAGAAAATGCATCCCTTCATACTACTGTTGGTGGATTTTTAAATAATCAGATCCATCATGGAAAATGGTGTGGAGGATTTTCCAAAGAGTGACAGACCTACCCTGTGGTCTAGCGAGACCGTGCTGAGTCCATAATCAAGCAAGGGAAATGAGTTCAGTGTTCCATGGATACTGAACTGTTCTGTTGATTGCTGTGTTAATTACAGCATCTAAAACATATAATTAATCTTCCAATAAGCAGATGAATAGATGCCTGAAATGCAGTACATATGCATGATGGCATATGTTAAGATTTAAAAATACAGGGAAATTCATGAAAAAACTTACAGGTCACAATGATTACTAAAGAGCCTGGTGTGGTGGCACATGCTTGTAATCTCAGCACTTGGGAGGCTAAGGTAGGAGGATTGGTGTGAGTTTTAGACCAGCCTGGGCTACAAAAGTGAGCTCAAGACCAGCCTGAACTGCATAGCAAGACCCTTTCTCAAAAAAAAAAAAAAAAAAAAAAAAAAAAAAAAAAAAAAAAAAAAAAAAAAAAAAAAAAAAAAAAAAAAAAAAAAAAAAAAAAAAAAAAAAAAAAAAAAAAAAAAAAAAAAAAAAAAAAGGAAAGAGAAAAAGAAAAAGAAAGAAAGAAAGAAATATTACTAAAAATATCTAGAATATCATACTTATTCAGAATGACAAATACTGTATGATCTCACTTGAGTGTGGAATTTTGAAAAATTGGAAATAGAATAGTGGTTACAGGGCTGGTTTGGATCCAGTGGGGCAGAGATGCTGACCAAAGATGCAAAATGTCAGACAGGTGAAAGAAGTTCAAGAGATCTGTTGGAAAATTTGATGACTAGTTAATGACAATATATTATATATTTGAAGCAGGTAAGAGTAGATTCTAAGTGTTCTTATATGAAAGATATATAAGGGGATGAATATCTTAATTAGTTTAATTTGATTATTCAATAATGCATATATATTTCAAAATTTTATGTTGTCCACCTTAAATATGTACAATCCTTATTAGTAATGAAAATATATTATAAAATTACATATTGTGTACCTTTTGTATTACAAACCACAGAGACAACAATGAACAGTACTGTTTGGTCTCACACTTTTTAAAATTTAAGGCTTAATTGGAGGTGGATAATTAAGCAATTATCACACAGCACGAAGAGTTCTTGCTATTGAGGAAACACCTAGTAGGTCATCTAAACCAGAATAAGCTTTGAAAATAAGAACCTGGGAGTAAAGTGTACCCCATCAAAAAGTGGGTACATTAAGGGGGAGGGGCAGAAGAAAGGAAGGAAGAAAGGGAGAGAGGGTGGAGTGAAGACAGAAAAAAGGGAAAAGAAAAGAGTAAAATAAAATAAATGTGTCTTCATTACCCAGCCAGGCTACCAAGGGTGGTTTATTAATTATGTTCTTTTTTTTTTTGTTGTTGTTGTTGTTTTTTGAAATCATCATTCATTTATTCATTAATATGTTGTCAAATTCAGTATGTTCTTCGAAAAGTTTCTTAATGATACTAGGCTTCATTTTCTAACTTTTACAAGGCTGTCTTATACGTTGGTTGTGATTAATTAAAAGAATTTACAATACTTACATTTAGGAGGATACAACCACTTTTTATTTAAAAGCATGTATTTTCAATCTTATTAATGTTGAAGTCTAGTCGTGGCATTCATGTTTGTCTATAAATAAATATAAGAATTTGGAAACCAAATATCTTGAAATATTTAGAATAGCTCTTCTTCTGACTCATGGATTAAAACTAGAACAGAGTCAATAAATTTCTTATTGTTCTGGAATAGGACAAATTCTCATATGCATTATCAAGAATCTAACCTATAGCAAGCCATATCTAATGTGGAAACATTTCTGCTCCCTTGAGGGTATTTACTATTCTTCACTGTAAACATTATAGTCAGCTGCTTCTCTCTTTCTCCAGATATTGATGCTCCTCTTCCTCCCTGTCTCACTCCCTTGGCATGGTTGGGATGGTCTAGTCCTGACACAAGCATGGCCTGAAAGGAATCTGAGGTGAGCTGCTTCAAGCTGGAGGGGCAGGTCCATGTTACTGGGTCCTGAACTGTGCCAAGGCATCCTTTCCTAGCTGGTTGTCTATGACTTCTCAGCTCCCAAGCACCCAGTGTTATATCTCCTGGTTCTCTTAGGCAAGGTTGCTTTACTAAGTGTCATCTGGGACAGGTCCTAAGCAATCACACCCCAACTTTACACCCTGCCCACATCATGCCTGCGTCATACACTCACGTGTCTTTCTTCAACCTGTGGTATGATCAGAAGCACTTATGCTTCTCTTTACCTTGGACTCATAGGCATGACATCAGCCATCATGTCATATAAATTCTTTGAAATGCACATTAAGCTCTGTTACCCCATTAAACAATATTCTCTGAAAATTAAGTGGAGAAGCCGGGCGTGGTGGTGCACGCCTTTAATCCCAGCACTCGGGAGGCTGAGGCAGGTGGATTGGTGCAAGTTTGAGACCAGCCTGGGCTACAAAAGTGAGCTCAAGGCCAGCTTCAACTGTATAGCAAGACCCTGTCTCAAAAAGACAAAAAAAAAAAAAAAAAAAAAAAAAAAAAAAAAAAAAAAAAAAAAAAAAAAAAGAAAAAAAAGAAAGAAATGAAAATTAAGTGGAGAAAAGATCTTTTTTTCTGCAGAGTAAGGACTAAATTTCAACATAACGTTTTTATAAAAATTCTGAAGTGCTCAACGATCAACAAATGTTGGAGAGGCTGTGGGGGAAAAGAAATGCTTCTCCACTGCTGTTGGGAATGCAGACTCAATCAAAAATTCTGAAGGGCTTGGCGTGTAACTCAGTGCAAGTCCCTGGATTTGATTCTTAGCACCACAAAATAATAAAAACAATAATAACAATAATAAAAACTTTTATCACCCAGTTCTCAATTTCATACCCTTGATGTCTAAAGAGACATTAGCCAATTATACCAATGTCCTTTGCAGATTCTGCTAGCTATGCTTCCCTGAAAATAAGATTTAACTAGAGATAAAATGCCAGTCCTACTCAGCCTACCATTGCCTTACCAGCCATTGCAGTGTCGCCACCATGCAAGAGAAGAATGAGATGTGATCTTCAGCGTAGCACTGGCATCACCATAGTAAGGGCCAGCTAGTAATTGTAAATGGAGCCTACTAGATGTTCTTTTAAAGAAAACCAGGATGCTGATTTCACACTTCATTTTCAAAAGGATATCACATTTATGACTTCTAAATATTGATTTTTGCATAGTTTAATTTCAAATCTCAGCCCAAAATAGCATTTTCCATATTTACTATATATCTCTTCAATACATTGATATCAGGCAGAATAAGAAAATCCTGTCCAAGAAAAGCAGTAATTTGTATCATTCAAAGGTTAAATTTACCAGGAAGAGATAACAATTCCAAACACATATTTTAAACAGCAAAGTCTCAAATAAGATAAGTATTTAAAATACTAAAAATAAAAAAGACAAATCTCAAAACATTTGAGTCCATTTTTAATAAGACCTTCTAAGTAATGTATCTGAAGGGACCAACAAAATGGGTTTTTACATTTGCAGATCTCCAAATACACAGTTATCTTCTTAAATATTTAATGTCAATTTTTAAAAATTGACATTTTACATTTTACATTTGCAGATCTCCAAATACACCAGTTATCTTCCTAAATATTTAATGTCAATTTTTAAAAATTGAACAAATTATTATTATAAAATCAAGGAGTAACAAATGTTAGTCATCATATGAAATGTATTCCATGACCATCTTGCCACTAGCATAACCATAAAATAGCTAATAATGGTACATATGCTTGGGTAATTGAAAAACATGTTTCTAAATAACCCGCATATGTGGGAAGAAATTCTAAGAAAATGAAGAATGTCATTACTAATCAGTGCACCATAGGCTGAAAATTGATAGGCTTATCTTGCAACATAAGATGTTAAATATAACAATATAGGTAAGATTATCAAAGAAAACATCTCCCAGATATTTTATTGGCATTACCTTTATAATAAAGTCAGAAATTGTAGGTTAATCTTCCACATGAATGTAAGGGCTAAAGCTGAAAACAAAATATTAGCCATATAAAAACAGATTATGCCCAAACTGAGTTCATACAAACAATGTTTTGTTTGGGTTTTTTGTTTGTTTTGTATTTTAGGGAGGGGTCTTTAAAGAGGGTGCTCAGAGTCTCACTACTACATCAGACTCAGTGATCATCGGGTTCACAGCCTCTCAAGAGCTGGGATTACAGGCACGCCCCACCACGTCCAGTCTCAATTGCTGTCTCAGTGCACCCTGGGGGCAGGGCTGGCATGGCAGCAGGCCCAGGGACAAACCCAGGTCCCTGAGCCCACTTGCAGGAGCTTTAATCTGCTGAGCTATGTGGCTGGCAATATAAAAAAAAATGTAGTGACAGTTTACAATGAAAAAGACAACTTTGAACTTTCAGAAGAAAATAGAGCACAATACATTATAGTTTCTGAATAGGAAAAAACTTTGCAAATTAAAGAATAGAAAAAAATTAATGCTGAAAATATGTAATATAACCATTGTTAAATTTAAACAGTAAAAAATTGAAACTTGAAAAAAAAATTAAATTGTACTGTATTAAAAGAAAAGCTTCTGTATCTCATTGTCATCATTTTAGCAGGAAGAAACTGTTGACTCTTAACCTACACGTGGTTCCAACATCTTTAATCCCAAAAGGGTTGTAAGAAGCACACAAAAGTTCATAATAAAAAAAGTTAGGGAGCAGTAGCAAATGTGCATCAGCGGTTCAGCAGCCCAGAGACTCCCGATTCCAGAGAATGCGCATCCTTGTGAGGCAGAGACAGCTCCGGAGCAAAGAGAGTGAGAAGCCAGGGCTGAGGCCGCAGCTGCTGTCACTTGGGCCTTGTTTCACCACCCAAAATGCAGTGCAGGACCAGCGCTGTCTGTCACAAAGTAGCACAGTCACCTCTTGGTAGGGCAGTGCTTGGGCGAATCCTTCTGAGGGAACCAGGGAAGGAAAGAATGTGTGTTCTGGGGTGTACCACTCACCATACTTGTGGGGAACTTCCTCCGTGCAGGGGATGTTTACCCACAGGACACTTCTGTACTCTCAGCTGCCTAATCCCAGCTGCAGTCCAGAACCAGTCGGTGGAAACTTCCATAACTACATAGCTCATAAATAACCTAATTTATGTTGTATTGTAATGACAGTCTTGTGTTTATTAGCTATTGTTGTTAAATTTTATTGTGTACCTAGCTATAAATTAAGCTTTATCATAAGTATATATTGCATGGGGAAAAGAAACAGTGTGCCTATGAGTTAAGATCAAAATATACCCTGCATATTTAAAATTTTAAAAATACTACAATAAAAGGCACACTGGCATGCATTGGCTTCAAAATCCTCCCCTCACTTTGATGCCCCCAAGCTGTCACTCTTTCTTTCATGTCTTTGGTTGTTACAGGGTCTTACTACATTGCTCTGACTCAGAGTGATCCCCCTGCTTTCAGCCTCCCAAGCCCTGGGATATAATTGTACTCTCCCTGTCGAGTTTTTAAGAAGTTAAAGGGGAAAATGTCGTTTTAAAGAATTGAGTCTAAATCAAAGGAAACTGTACTTCAGGTTTTGTATTCAGTGTATAGACTGAGTTTACAATTCCTTGATTCTCTCCTTGATAACACAGTGGAATTCTCCCACACGTGTGTCTCAGGGGATGCCACACAGTGGCTCCACGTCTGACCTCAGGAGCAGCACACTGAGCACAAGCCCTCCACACCACGTGCACACAGCCTTCCAGGGCTTGGTGTCAGCAGCTCCCCAGTGAGAGACTGAAGACCCGGGCTGAGCTCCCTATGTGGTTGTTATTACAGACGATGAGGAGACCAGTGCTCTTCCTGCCTGTGTGGTCTTTGCTTTTTGCTGGTTCCGATGAGGAGGGAGTCTACATCCAAATGACAGTGCTGCTATTATGGACGTGGCCTGCAGCCTTGTGCCCTGGGAGACACTGGGCACATTGTCTCCTTGCCAAGGCTCAGTGCCCTGGAGCCTCAGGGTCGAGTGACAGACTGGAGATGGCAAAGGTTCCAGGGAAATAGCTACATAAAATACCACCTAAGCAAACTCAGTCAGAATACATCTGCCCTCCTTGACCTCTGCTTCCAGATCCTGGTGGTACAACCTTGTGTCTAATCTCCAGTTTTAGTACATTACCCAAACAGACACTGAGCCCAACCCAGGACTGTATTCCTTTGGGCAGAACTCACATACATCATTTGGATGGTCTCTCAACACTTTCACGGCAACCTCCAAGGCTCAGACCCATCGCCAACCCCCTAAGTGATCCTAAGGAGCAAGGACTATTTTGATAAGAAACTCATCTTTTGTACTTTTCCCTATGCACTTGTATTAATTCAATACTAAGCAGGCCATCTCATATGGCCACAGAGATTGGCAGCCTGCAACTGCTCACAGAAGCCCTGTTGGGAGACCTGTGCCTTCTCAGTCTAGAGCAGCTACACCTGTGGTCAAGTGGTCATGAACACGTGAAAATCTGCATCCTTGGTGATCTTGGCTATTCTGGCTCTGTCAACTATAAATGTACTTTTTGCCTTAGAGTCCCTAAATCGTCACTGATGGATAATACAATGTCAGAATTTATGGTATTCAGAATTTATGATAGTCAATAAATTATTCTTAATGGTAATAAGCTCATATATGCAGTATCCTCTAATCTACCTATCAACTATATATCTCTTCTCTCTCTCTCTCTCTCTCTCTCTCTCTCTCTCTCTCTCTCTCTCTCTTCCCTTCTCTCTCTCCCTCTCTTCCTCTCTCTGAGTACGGAAGTCCAAGAAATCTACCTATACAATCCTAGGATTATCTAATAATATAGTATACAATAGTCCCAGAGGTGTCAGAGCTGTTCCAAGAATCCAGCACCTTCCCTAAGGGCGGCAGAACATAAAGTGGTCAGACTGTCACTCTGCTCTGATTCTCACAATCTGACTTCACTAAAGCAATGCATCACTTTTGCTCTTATCCAGATAGCAGATGCCTGGAGCTACCTGAGAACTTTAGAAACAAGTTTCAGGTTGAAATAAGTGAAAAGATTCTGGCCCAATCTCTGATGGCTCTTGCTGTAAGTATTTCATACAACAAACATATGCTTGGCCTACAGTTTCCATCGTACATGCATGGTGTTGGATTCCTTACACATCACCGCTCAGAGCAGAACACGACGTGAATATGCAGGTGCTCACAGTGGTCAGGTGTTGCGGAAAAGTGCTAGTGGCAGATGCGGAGGTTGGGAGCTGGCAGAGTCTCCACTACTAGTCAGAATTCTGCTGCAGGCCACTGTGCTTCATCCCATGGAAGCCTCCTGAGATACTCCGGAATGCCCCTCAGCACTGTCCGTGGAGGGACAGAGAAGCTGGGGCACTTTCCCACTGCCTTAGGGCTGCTCTCCAGGCACTAAATCCCAACCTTCCCAGACTGCCTTGCACAGGCAAGCCCTGCGGCAGGAGTGCATCAAGAAGACCTTAGGAAGGGAAGGCAGAGGAAGAATAGGAACCCAAGATGAAAACCCAGGAGGATATGTGTGAGCAGCGCATGGACTATCAGGGAGGCCAGACGGTGCTTAGAGCAGGCCCCGAGGTGCACTTAGTAGGATTGCACAGCCCCTGTTGGTTTCCTGCCTGCACAGCCTCAGTTTATACATATTCTTGGTTAAAAAGAAATGTGAGTAACTTCATAGGTAATTCAAATCAGAACTTCGAAGCCCAAATGATGGATCCAGTTCTAACTCTTCAAGTATCAGTCTGGGTGGGAATATTGGTGATGTTGGCTGCTGGCATTTGGGTATTCCAAATGCCTGTATTATGTTTCTGTAGGATTGGCCTTTCAGTGACTTAGTAAAAATTTTTGAAGTGAGACTTAGAACATTTTGATGGATTCCACAAATGTGTGTAAGCTGACCTGCTGAGTATATTCTAAGGTGGTGGGACCAGGGATCACAACCACAAAAGGTTAGCTGTGAAATTTTGTTAGAATCTGTGTTGTGAAATACCATAGCAAGGGCTGTGGATGGAGTTACGAACTCCAAGTCTCTGTCTGGCTGACTTAGCTCAGCTAAGAACATAAGACATAGGAGGAAAAATAATTCCTGTTCCACTTAAGTAACCTTTCCTGTGTAGTAACTATATTATGATGCTGAGGCAGTTATAGAAAGAAACTTAAAAGTTTTTAAAACCCCACTATTTCAGAGAATGCTTAAAGCCTTAGTCCATTGCCAGTTCATCTACACTCACGCAGTCCTCGCCATCCATCATAAATACTTGTTTCAGCTGACCCTGGCTATGCACTGGTGAGTGGAGGCATGTTGACGCTGACCTTTAGACTAATGACAGCAATGTTCTGCTCTTTGAGAGGATGATGCGGCTGCCAAAGCGTAAGAGGGGCGTGCACTTTATATGGGTTTCCTAATCGCAGTGGTGAGCTGGCCTTGCTTTCTTTGAAGTACGTACTTTATTTGGGGAGGACATAATCCTTCCTGTGCCATTGTTGATGCAGCTGTGCAAGGCTAAAGTAAGTGGCCTGCCCACGTAGGTTCTACCACTTCCGTGCTCCCCCCACCCCCAACTGAGTTCTGAACTGGGTTGGGAGAACCAAAATGAAGCATTCTGCTTCATAATTACATCCACTTCCCGCATGAAGCCTGAGAACTTTGCAGTAGAATTTCCAATGAAACTTCACAGATTTTACCATGTACGCTCACTGCGCTCACTGTATGTAGCGAACACTAAGTCGTCCATTCTAGAATCAGATGATGGATTGCTAAATAATTGTCCAGTGACCAATTTCAGCCACTTGAGTCATTTCAGATGGCAAAATTGATGATACCACCAGCACCAGAAGGGTAGTTCCCTCCTTGGATAGAGGTTTATCACAGAAACCTGACTAGTATATTATCTTCTTATCTATCCTCCAAATCTACAGCTTCTGGGAAATGAAAAAGAGCTACTATGAATCTCTAAAGCTTTTGTCTTGGCAGGAACTCCATGCAAGTGTCTTTCAAATTCTAAACCATAGAGCCCTTTCACCTCAACGTTATTGGCAGATTTTAAAGTCTCCAAGATGCATTAGTGTTGTCACCTTTTGTATGGTCAAAGAATGTTCCTGTTCACCACCTCCATGTCTCTTCCCTAGGGAGTAAAGCAGATTTTTGAAGTGTTTTTAGTTTTAATCTTTTAGATCTCATTCAGCACTTTGAATTCTCTGCCTCAATTTTGACTTTTTATTTGGCTATATTGTGATGCTGTTCATCCTGAGTTAAAGTAAAGATGTAAGTGAGAAAAACATGCGGAAAATGATACGGTTAACTGCTAGTTAAAAGTTTACTATTAGGCCACTTTCTGGTTCATCTTTAAAAATTTGCACCTTTAGACTAGGTTTCCTGGAAGTGATCAACTGAATAAAATCCAAAGGATTTTTAATGAAATTTAAGGCCAACATATTCAAAAGTTAACATTTTTTTTTTCTGGAAAATAATTTTAAAAGAGATGGTGATGTTAGAAATAAACACACTCTATGCAAGTTCACTTGAAAGTGTGGAATAACATTTATGTCCCTCCTCTCATCTTCTGCTGCTCCCTAATGATTGTTGTGCTGCTTTGGGGTTAAACTGTCTATCATCTGAATGGTCTAGCGTCTTTTCACTCACTGTTCCTTCTGTGACAAATGTCCATCCCTACTTTATCATCCCAGGGACTTCCTCCTGTGAACCTCTGTGCTAAGGGAGTTCTTTCACTCTGTCAGTGTTGGATGCTCACACTTCCATAACTTCAATATCACTTGCACATATTTCTACTTTAGAGATCATTCATCCATCCAGTGTTTCCTGCGTGCCCATGAGGTGACAGAAACTATGCTAGGCATCCAGGAAGCAAAACAAGTGACACGGAATCTGTACTACTGAGAAGTTTAAGTCTTAGGTGGAAACTTCTAGCTGGACAGCTTGGATGAGCTATTTTAGTCCCCTCTGACTTGCTGGACCTGTATGTGTAAGTTTACAGTTATGTGCATATACGCATTTCTCATCAAAGATAATTTAGATCTCAATAGATTAAAAAAGAAATTAGTAAGCCATCAAGGAACTACTGATTTACTGAAAAGATAATCAGTTGATAAAATGAGCTGTGTCACCTGTGATAAAATGGAAGTGTGCATGAGAACAAATATGAAGAGAATGGAAAAAGATCTAAAATAATATGGGGAGCCGGGCATGGTGGTGCATGCTTATAATCCCAGCACTTGGAAAGTTGAGATAGTAGGATCAGTGTGAGTTCGAGATCATCCTGGGCGACAAAAATGAGCTCAAGGACAACCTGAACTGCATAGTGAGACCCTGTCTCAAAAAGACAAAAAGAAATAAATAAACAAACAAACAAATAAATAAATAAAATAATATGGGGGAGGAGGAAGAGGCTTTCGGGGGAGTCAGTAATGTCTGGGCACATAGTGGAAGAAGTATGGGTCAGCGTTCTCCACTTTTCTTCATGCCATCACCTATCCATTTCTTGACCTAAAGAGATCTGCCATCAGACCACCAGCTCGCTGAAACTGCTCTGGTTAATGGCTATCAATGACATCTTCCTTGCCCAAACAATGGATAACAACTACTTAGTTCCCATCTTGCTTGAGCCCTATGTTGTAACTTCATCGCCCTCATTTTAGGCATTTATCTTTCTTCTCTTTCAATTTCCTATTTGTGCACTTTTGTAGCTTTACTTCTATTTCTCTGAATATTATATCCAAGAACTCTATTCATATTCCCTGCATTTCATAAGTATCGGTGTTTCATTCCTAGAAATTTTCCCTTCCTGTCCATCTGCTCTTCCTAGCTGAACTCGTGTTCACACAGGATCCAAGGGCCTCCCAGCAACCTTCTCTCCACATCTCTGTCCATACCCTGAGTTCCTCTGAGGTCCAGAATCACCTACCCAGGTATCTCCTGTACATCTTTATTTGACATCCCATGAATAGTTTCTGCTTGAGATGGTAAAAACTACTCTCTCATCTTCTCCATAAATGTACAGAAAAGACAAGAGAAAGAAAGCAGATAATATATGAAACAAAACTCAATTCAGTAGTGAAAAAAACAAACAAGAATAATGAGATTGTGATGGTGAATTATACAGACACTATTCCAGCTGTCGTGAAACTTAATTGAGCGATAAATCTTGGTATAGACACAATCATGAGGTAGAGTGCAAGTCTTATGGAGAGAAGGTAGAGAGGCTGTTATTTAGCGCATGGTGAGGTTCCTAACCTAGATGTGGGAGGAGGCCCCTAGGAAAGGGAACAGGAGCTACTAACTAAATGAGTAGAAAGATTTATCCTGAATGAATGATATGGAGGATTATGGTGGGTGAAAGGGAAAGTGGGTGTTGTTCTGAGAAGCAAGGCTGAAGAAGACTTAAAAGCCACAACTTTGAGTTTCAACTTAACCCTAAGAGCAGAAGATACTTTGAAGAGAAGGGAGACATTACTATGATTTTCACCTAGACTGTGTCCCCTGGTTTAGGTGTGGTGGCTGGCTGCAGAATACACACTGGAGCAGAATGGGAGTTGGCAGCCACTACAATTGTGGAGGAAAAGACTGTGATGCTCAGGTCAGGAGATGGCCTCTGGGAGCTATTCGGGAGTCACAATCTACAGGCCTCAGGGGATGTTGATTGTAAGTCAGAGAGAAAATTAAGAGCGTGGGGAAAGGGGAGAGCAGGTGTGCATGCACAGGTCAAAAAGTGAAAGAAGAGTGCTCTGGGGTTGCTCTTTTAAATTGTATTAGCCTCTGAGGAAATAGATTATCCTCAAACATGAGGGCTTATTTTTCTCTTCTATGCACTCATAAAAATTCAGCCCTAGAAATGTAGGGAAGAAAGAACTCTTTGGCAAGGAGAGGAAAATTGAAAACACTGGCTGTGTAGACTCTTTTTGTTCAGCCAAGTTATAGTTATCATTGGTCTCTCTCAGATTATGTCCCAACCAAAACAGCCCAAGCACTTAGAATATTTTATTTATTAGTACTGGTTAGAATATTTTATTTAATAGTTAATTAAAAGCCTCACTATATTGTTTGAAATCTCATAGTATTAACAGAAAATCTACTACATTTCTTGCTCACCTGAGAAGTCTATGTTGATCAGGCAGCATCACTGCACAGCCCCTCTACTTGTCCAGAGCTTCTAGCCTGCCTATTGTTCTGTGTACGTCATTTACACTTAGAGAAAGTTCCCCTGCTCTTACCTTTTTCCAATCCAAAGAGACAAACTTCGCTTCCATGCATGGTCCACCACCCAGAATTAGTCAGATGACCCAACTCAATGGCAGTGGAAGCTGAATAATCAGGAAGGCACATGCATGACTTGTGAACACTGGTGGTTTCTCACAGGCACTTGTGTGGTCCCCAAATGCACATACCCCCACTGAGGTGGGAAATGAAAGTCCTAGCAGTTGCCCATTGAGGTTGACCCTTAGGCTTTCCAGAAAGCTACGCATTGGTCCCTCTAGAAGTGGCAAATGTGGCTTCTCATAGGCTAGGAGCCCTGCGGAGTTGTCTCTCTCCCCTGTAGCACACTTACAGCTGCATTCTGTATGCAATGGGGCCAGGACAACTGCAGAAACCCACGCAGTCAGTGGGGCACCCTGTTTCCATCACTGCCCTCAGTATTCTGAAGTCCTCTGGACAGGTTTGTAAAGACTTTTTCTATTTTAGGGCAAGGAATTTTCCTTGCTGTTCCTTTGGTCCTGTTCCACAGGAAGAATTTTCTTACCCATTACATTTTATAATTATTGGCTCTACCGGGGAGGTCAAGTATATTCTTGTTGGCCATATCTTAAGTATATGTTAAGAAACTGTCTTTCTTTTAATAGCCATGCAGCTTTCTCTTCTCCTTTTGCTACCAAACCAAATATTCTCAGTTGAAAACTTACCTATAGTTAAATACTGTAATTTTATAATACAGATCTAATTAAACCTCAGAGTTCAGTCAAGAGCATAGGTTAAGTTACCTGGGGAGCAATAAAGCACAGATGATACATGTAACACTAAATCAAATAGTTTGAGGCTTTATTATTGATTACAACATTGATTGTATAGCAACAATATAATTTAAGATTTCCAAAAAAGCAGATTAATATGTCATTTGAACTCCAACGAACATTTATTATTTTGGAAGCATTTCTGGAATGAATTTCCTAAAGCAAAATAGTACAACTGAAGTATTTTCAAAGCCTTAATTTTGAGGACTTAGCATAGCTTCACTATATGTTGATTATCTATCTCACAGGCCAAGGGGCCTAGCAGCTCCTGAGCAACTCCGAGGCTGCTCAGCGACCCCGGCAGCTCCTACTGCTCACCATGCCTCCTGAGATCCTCCCTTTCCAGCTATAGTGGGGAGAGAGGAGGTCAGTCATTACCTTGGAGGGGCAGCCACTCTTGGCCTCTGGGAGGTCAGCAGCTGCAAGGAGTGCAGAGGCTGCTCCTGGGTGCTCCCTGCCTCTGCCACAACAGCTGACCCCTCTACGTGGGACACCAGCCATTGTATCATCATCATCCTGTGTGGCTAATTAAATAATTAAGTTCAATGTTTCTCCAAGGACTTGTCACTTAGGATAACTGCACTTCAGTGGAGATTCCTACTTCCTCTGTGAGCTCCCACATCAAGAGGGAGGAGCTAAGCACTACTCGTGCTAGTGTTTGGGCTGCTGTGATCACAGAGGAGCAGTAGATTTGAGTAGTGACTTCCTATAATGCCAAAGCAAACACAATTTCTCTTGTGTTAGGAGTTCAGCTTTGTTTTATTAACCAATACAAGCACATAACCCACTGTCCCTACATTTACTCTCACAGAGAAGCCCTGTTGTATCCATAAGCATAAATACATTGGACAGGACTTTTCAAAAGTATATGCCTTTCAGGTGGCATGGCTGCCGTACTCACAGTAACATAAAATACAGGAAGTGTGTAAATTCTTTTGTGGCCAAATATGTCTCTGAGTATTCTTTTTCATCAAAACTGCACCTACTGGCACAGGGTAACAAATTCATAGGATAATAACTAGAAGCCCTTTAAATTTATTTAGATGAGAAAATATCCTATCTGTGTTTATGTTCTAGGTCAAACTAATGTTCTGTCTTTACATTTATTTTTATTAGGAGGCAAAACGTTGGTCACAGCCTTGTCAAGTGACAGAGTGCATGTCTTACATCAGAATTTCTAAGAGGTGGCTGGTTTCCTCATTGTATGACTTCCGCAATTTAAGGTGTATACAAGTAAAATCTAAAAAGAATATTTACTTAGTCTCAAAACTTCTGTAGTTTTTGTGTGGACTGTGAAGAAATGGTAACTAGGATGATGAGCTAAAGATGAAAAAATCTGTGCTGGATGCAGCTTGCATCGCTGTGGTCAAGTCTTATAGGTCTTCTCATACCCAGTGTATGTGTGTGTCGTTCTGAAGGTGTCTCAGGCGAGACACCCTGTGTTTATCTCATTCCTCCTCTGCCCTGCAGCTGATACGTTAGTGGCTCTCTGGGAACTTCCCGCAGTCTGCCTCCTCTTCTACAGAGAGCCTGGTCCTCCAGCCCCAGGGGACAAAAAGCCACCAACACAGTGGCAAAGCCACACAAAGCAGTACATTACATGGTTTCACCAATGACTGACCTAAGTTAGGACGAGGAAGCTGGAATCCCTGCTGTCTCTGTGACGTTCACCTAAAGAAAAGAGATGCCATACTTTGTGCCCCAAACTAACACAAGAGAAAACAAACACAAGTCAGTTTCCCACGTGCAGCCTGCACAGCAAAGGCTATTGTTCCTTGGGAATCCAGCTGGCCTCACCCAGGCTGCTGGCCGAACTGGCTGGTCCTCGGTTCAGAGGCATGAAGTCACAGTGAACACAGTCCCAGCCCTTGGGGTGGTTTTCCTCTTGAGCTGCACAGAGCTGTTTCCTGATGGGCCTGAATATAGAACTGTGAGGAGAGAGAACTCTTGCTCTGCACCTACTTTAGCTGTGGGAGACAACATCTCTCAAGAGAAGTCAGGATGGATGCGAAACCCAATCTCAGGTGCGCATGTACAGGTCACCCAAGTGCCAGCCAGCTGAAATATATGTGAAGCAGGTTCTTAGAAGAGTTGATTCCTGGGCTACCAAGATAGCTTAGTGGACTAAGTGCCTGCTTAGGCAAGTGTAGGGACTGGGTTCAATCCCCAGTAACACACGCTATCCTGGTCCCAATCCGGGTATATTGATCCAGCCACTGAGATTGGGCATGGTGGCACACACCTGTAATCCCAGCTTCAGGGAAGCTGAAAAAAGGAAGATCACAACCAGTTTGAGTTGCATAGTGAGACCCTGTACCAAAATACGTTAAAAAAATAGCTAATTCTGCTACCTCAAGGGCAGAACTGAAGAGAAGCTTTTGTATAGTTGTTAAGAAGCCACTGTGGGGATAACCGAAAACTTCTAGATTTCAAGCAAAACCAAGAAAAATTTTAAGTGAGCATAGCTGAGCCATAACTAGGCCTATTCCCTCCAGCACAAGTACCTGATGGCCCTACCACACCCCTGTGGTGTTTTAGTAGCAAGAGAAGAACTGAGGTTCAAGAACCACCTCAGTCTCTATATTACTATCCTGTCCCCTGACAAGTGCTTCTTCCTTTCCAGCCTCATCTGCCATAATAGTATGTAGGACAAGAAAAGTGTGTATTCTGCTTCAGTGCTGTTGATTTCAAGCGACTTCTCTGCCCAGTGTGTGATGGCAGACAAGGGATGGCTAAGCCACCCCTTCCGTTTGTCCAAGGTCTGTGCATGGTGCCCTAGGGAGGCTGGCATGTGAGTTGAGGGTACCTGGTAAGCAGGGTCCTCTTCCATGCCAGATTTCTAAATCCTGTGCCACAAACTGCTGCTCTCCAGCCTGATCCACAGGAGTGGCCTGCTATGTGGCTGTGGTGGCTGCAGTGCAAGAGTCCCCCTGTGGACTGGTCAGTGGATGGACAAAGGTGGCCTGCAGTGCAGCTTTACACAATGAGGTCTTTCCCTGGAGGATCCAGAGGAGCCGTGGAAAGCTGGAGGCTGCATCTCCAAGTCAAGCAACAGGGCAAAGGGTGGCCCGGGGGTCCAGGCTACCTCATAGAGGTGACACTGACCATTGTGTACTCAAGGTGTTATCGTGACAAATAAAAGTTTTTGAAAAGTTGTTAAAGAAGGTAAGTATTTCCGCCCTAACTTCCCATAAAGTAAGTCAGTTGCAGAAGAGCTGCCTGAGCTTGTCAGCAAGTGACGTCAGGGCTCTCCACAGGACACTGATAAGTGGACTCGTCACGGCATGTGGCACTTGGAACTGAAAGCCAAAACATTCCCATTTCTGGCATCACATACTATTGGTGCTATTTCTGGATCCAATGTGCTTTTCAGCTGCATGGCGCAGAAACTCTGGAGCTGTGCTATCCTCCCTTGGACAAAGTACTGGCCCAGAACAGCACCGCATTTCTGCTGGGAAGCTTTTTTCTTTCAGTCAGGACATCATTCTGAACCTGAGCGATGTGCAAAGCCAAAATAATTCCTTAGAAATGCAGCCAACTGCCCGGCTCATCCAGCTGTTCTGCACCCCTAGAGCATGCGGACACCTTCTGACACACTGCCATCTTTTGACCACAAGCAGCATAGCAAGCAAGCAACCAAGAGGCCTTGTGACTGATTGTGGGGCCCCTCGCAGAGGAAGCAATAAAGAAGTGGCCTGATGCAGAGCTGGACACTCCTTGGAAGGGACAAGACAAGCGAGTAGAGCAATGCTTATAGCCTGGTCACAATTCTCCCTCCTGTTATTTCTGCCCCCATTCTTTATCTGATAATGTACAAACACTGCTACAAGACTCTTCACGGTGTCGTTTTGTCAGTGATGCTATAATATAAAAATAGCGGAGCATGGTAGCACACACCTGCAATTCCGGCATTCCGAGAGACTGAGGCAGGTGACTAATAACATCAAGCCCAGCCTAGGAAACTTAGGAAATTATTAGCAAGATCTTGTCTCAAAGAATGAAAAAGGCCAGGGAAATAGCTCAATGTAAAGCCTGAGGTTCAGTTTTCTGGTAGCACAAATATTACACGTTCTCTAAGGGTCACCTGTTTTTAGAGGCACAGAGCACTTTTCGTAGTATTGGACACACGCTATGTATATTTCAGATGTTTTCAAGAACATTCTTCCTGCCAAGTTGTGTGCTGGTGGTAGAGGCAGGGTGGTGAGCAGAACAGATAGGGTTTCTGTCCCCTGTATGTAGTGTTTATTGTAAGTATTGGACAGTGGGCCAGGATTATATAAAAGTACAAGCAGAATGTAATTCCAATGCCAGGATCACCCCCTGGGCAGTAACATTTATGCAAGGGACTGAAAGAGAACCAACATGTTGCAAGAAGAGAGCGGAGGTGAGCAGAAGACTCTTCCCAGGCAAAGAATCGGTCAGAAAAATTAAAATATTTGACCTAATCAATTATTAAGTGAATTCTTGAGATCACTCACATGCAAAACTTATGTTGGATTCCCTCAAATATACATATTTAATGGGAGGTGTGCTGTAGGTAAATACAGGGCTTTAAAATCACAGAGATTAATTGAGGTACAATTCACTTTCCAATTTTAAGCAAGTTCTGGTCTAATTTTGAGCAGCATCTCAAAAATGGGAAGCACTGAATTTTGGCCACTAATTTCTTACCATATTTACAATAAGAGGATGTATGTCAGAGGCCAGCGTCTTGCCCAGAGCCAGTAATTAGTCGCTAGGACCTGGCCTCTTTGCCATGTAACTGTTTGGGACACCAGGGACTCCAGTTGTCAAGAAATGTACCGCAATTGGGGCCCGGTGGGATGGCTCAGTGGTCTAAAGCACCTGCTTGGGGAAGCTTGGGCGGCTTCAGAGACCGCGGTTCGATCCCCGGTACCACATGCTGCGCCAGCCCTGCCCTCAGGGCGGGCTGAGCCGGCCATAAAAATGAGTGAATGAACAAACAAAGGTTCTGAAACAAGAAAAAATAAATAAAAATAAATTAAAAAGAAAAAAGAAATGTACCGCAATATCCACCACAAACACGGTGCTTGTTTGCTCTCAGTGACCAGTCTGAGATGAACCTTGGCTCACAGATTATCTTTAACAAAGTTGTCTGAATGCACTGTTCCAGCATGCTTTTGTCACTCATGGAACAAGATTTAAGCAGAATACAAAGTAGTTGTGCTTTTAAATAGCAGAAAGTCCCTCCTTTGAAAACTCTGTTCTGGATAATTCTGACTTTCTCATCTGTGCCATCCTAATCACAAGTTGCGCCTTAAACAGCCCCAAGTGTGTACAGAGTGCATAAGCCTCTAAGTTTTTGACATTGTTTAAGCACAATCCATCAATTAAAATATGGCAGTGTCCAGTGACAATTCAGAGCCGAGTTCCACTTCCCAGAGTTTCAATGTCTTCCTTATGTATCTTCTGCATTGAGGCCTAGTGGGTTAAGTCTAGGAGCATGTGAGCAGTCCTCTGCTGTAGCCCACTCTATAGGCCAGAAAGCTGAGGGACAGAAATGCCAAGAAGCCTTCTAAAGCTCGTGTAAGCCAGAACAAGCGTTCTCAGGCAGATGCCCCAAATGAACTGATTTTCTACCTATTTACGTCCAGAGTTCACAGGCAAACATGACGAGATGGTTTATGTCATCCAAAACAAGCATTATGAAATCTGCTTGATAAAACTTAGAAAACACAATCATAATTGTGTTAAGGATAAATTCAATAGTGCTGTTTTGTTTCCAACTAGAATAATTTTTTTTTAACCATTCCTTCTATTAACCTCAAGAAGTGGATTTGTTAACATTAACTTATTAACAAATACTTACTGAGTATGTAGAGCTTGGAAGATACAGTACTGGCTTACTGATTCCTATCTTATTTCATTAAACAGAGTGAAGAATAGGGAAGGCAAGTGTTTACTTTGAAGAGTCATTGAAAATCTGCCTCTATTTCTCCATGTCTTAGACTCTTCTGATATCTTGGATACAGACAGTATCTTACGAATTTATTTATTTATTTATTTATTTATTTATTTATTGTAGGGGTTTACTGGGAATTGAACTCAGAACTTTGCAATTGCCAGGCAGGCGCTTAAGCTACTGAGCTATATTCCTGGCTTATCTTACAATTATAAAGCACTTTTTCATGGTGTAAATTTCAACATCAGATTATTTTAACCTTCTGACTCACACCCCTTTCATTATTCTTGGCAGTGATGTCACTGATTTCTGAGAATTTAAGTTCATGAAAAGCAAGGCTATCTAAAATAGTCCTTGGCTGACCAGGTAGCTCGGAGGACTAAAGTGCTTGCTTAGGTAGTGAGTGACCCATGTTTGATCATCATGGTGCTGTGCCAGCCTCACCTCTGGAGATGGCAAATGAGATTGGACATGGTGGCGCATATCTATAATCCTAGTGCTTGGGAGCCTGAAAACAAGAGAATAACTACAAGTCTGATTTGCATAGTGAGACTCTGTAGACCCTGTACTGAAAATGTTTAAAAAAAAAAAAAAACTCCTGAATCTGCCAGAGACTAGCTTGCTTTCATGAGTACAGTCGATGCACTCTAATGAATGTGTGACTTTGCAGTCAACGCTTGTGAGCAAGGAAAGGATGATGGACTCTGGGCAAATTTTCACCACTAGGAAGCCTTAGAGCTCCTCCTGGGGTCTCTTTCTGCTTTCATTCAGCATTGTAGACCAATCTTCACTCAGTACAGAGCCACTTTTCTTCCCATTACCACTATTCGATAAGCCACTATGTGGGTATCTGTTCAACTATCTTGGTTTTTAAGACTGCATTCACTTTTCTTATACAGAATGGTGGCATAATATTGGTTTGATTCTTTTAGGGAAATATCTAGTTTTATTGTTAGAAAAGTGGTCATGAGGAAGAAAGTACAAAACTGTGGTAGAGTTAGCAGCACAGAGTCATGTTCATAGGTAACACATTCACTGCTACCTAATTCTTGTTTTCCATTTATTTGGACTGATTTCCACTTTCCTGTGAGGAGCTTCAAGAGGAGAACATGGCAGCTCTGTCGTCTCAGGAGAGCGCTGAACTTTCATCAGGCAGAATAGTTCCCATTCCTTAGCAAGAACATGTAGCGTCCAGAGAGAGACTTCGTCTCCCAGGGGTAGGGAGATAGTCGAGTGGAATCAATGCTTACCTGGCAAGCACTAGGTCCTAAGTTCTATTCCTAGTACTGAAAAAATCCGAAAAACTGAAAATTGTCCAGAGGACATTTTAAACCCTAACTTGAACTTTTGTAGCATTAGCAAGAAAAACAAAAAATTAAAAAAATAAAATTAGAAGTAATTTTTTTTTTTTTTTTTTTTTTTTTTTGCTATTTTTTTTTAATGTATCTAGTACGCAGTCTACAGGGTTTACAGGGTCTCACTACACAGATGGGACTTGCAGCAAACCTTCCTGCTTTTCAACCTCCAAGCACTGGGATTACAGGCCAGAGCCACCATGCCCCGTCTCCATTACCATTCTCAGCACACCCTGGGGCGGGGCTAGCGCGGCAAGCCAGGGATCAAACCCCCGGCCCTTGAGTCTGCCTAAGTAGGCACTTTAATCCGCTGAGCTATCTGGCTGGCTCTAGAAATAAATTGTAAAAAGGTAACATTTATTTTATGGCCCCCAAAATGCAATTTCTTCATGCTTCATTTATGACCTGACTGTACATAAAAGAACCTTTCAAAGAAAGATTCAGTCAAGCTGAACTAACTTTATTCTGGCAAAATAACTGGGAAAAGCAAATTCATGCCTCCAACTTAATGCAATTAAAGTCAGAAGTGGAAATACTTCAATTTTGAAAGACAAAACAAACATGCTAGTCTTTTGAATATGTTTTAACTTATCCTATTTAAGGACTACGACCCCAGTTGTGAATTTCACACTTTTATTCCTTGCCAAAGACATTATCTCCTTCACGTGAACTATCAGATGGCTGGTGACTAACACCTTGTTATATTGTACTTTGTAGTTTCAGAAGCACTTTTGTACTTACCATCTCTGCTGACCCTCTCCCCATCTGGTGGTGTTGGCACGCAACGTATCATTATCTTCCCTCTGCAGAGGAGAAAAGTGAAACCCATGGCACTTCAGTGTTTTGCCTGAGTGAGTGGAAACGCAGGCCTTGGATTTAATCTTCAGACTTCAAACCCAGCACCTCAAACTGCTGAGAAGTAAAGAGAGATAAGTTACAAATAACAAACCTTAGAACTGCACAGTAAATGAATTCTAAAATATAAGCTAAAATCACTAGTCCCTTGGGTAAAGTGTTAGGTGTGAATACATATGTTTTGATTACCAGGAGAAAGTAAGCAGAGCAACATCTCAGTGTCAGTTTTTTTTTTTTTTTAATAAATTTCGGGTTCACTGTAAACTCTCCAGAGATAGATTCCAATATTATTCTCCAGGTTGACATAATTGTAGAACTATGCACATGTTTAATTACTTAGATTGGCTTGAGAGCACAGATGTTTAAATATCTTCAGTGCATTTTTTAATAATCACCTGAGTCTGACAAATGTGTCTTAACTTGATGTTACTGTTTGTGCATTTATAAATGTTCAGCTTGTTATATAATGTTTGCATAGAATTCCATAATATATTCAAGTAAAATGTAGACTATGTTTAGATGTAACGGCAGCACACATCTGGTTGACTGGTGATTAGGACAAAACTAACATGCTTAGTTTCGGGCATGTAGGAAATCTGGTAGAGATCTGAGCTATGGCCTTTGTTTAGAATTTATTGTATTATCTATTGATTGAACTTAGTTATGAATATACTGTACATAAAATTTAAACCCTATTATTTGAAAAATCTCACCAGTATGACCATGGCTTTGTACAAATTCTTCAAAACTTCTTTAAGTTCTAAGCAAGTTGGTTCCTCTCAAATGCTCATAATTTGGGGAGGGGCAATGGCTCTTTGCTTACCTGCAATAGATCATTTCACATTTCATGACTGGGTTCTGTACAGAGGGAGCAGAGGTATTGTCACTGCTCCTTGGGAATGTTAACCAAGTGACAAAGTGTTCTTTGTGAAGATGAAGATAAAGGTTTAATAATATCACACAAGATTGCTCAAAGTACAAAAATGAAAAGGGACACTTTGCAGATTAATATCTGAAAGAAAATAAAAGTTTGCATTGTATGCAATGTTCTACTTTAAGGAGCAGTAAACTACAGGATGTTCACTTCCTTTTTACTCTATGATGAGTTTGTGTGTGTGAAAGTGAAACAGGGAGGAGGGAGAAGAAGGGAGGGAGAGAGACCGACAGACAGATGGACAGATAAATAGACAGACAGACAGACAGAGGCAGGGGCAGGGGCAGGGACAGGGACAGGGACAGGGACAGAGACAGAGACAGAGACAGAGGCAAAGGCAGAGACAGAGACAGAAAGAGACAGGGACAGACATAGAGGCAGAGGCAGAGGCAGAGATGAATGAGGATGAAAAAAAGTTTGTGTAAAAGTGGAGTGAATTTTCTAGTGTAACTTATTCATAACAAGGGGTTCTGAAAAGACACTCTTACTAAGAGTTCTGGGTGAATTTGGAAATTTTAAGTGATGAAGAGAACCTAGGTGAACAGAGGAACACTCGGGCTCACAACAGTCACTGAGGGTGACAGCGAGACTCTGTTTTGGACTTCCCTGTGCCACCTGCCGTCCTTCTCGAGTTTGTCCAACTATGTCACAAGGACGAGAAAGAGTGAAACCTTGACTGCATGGCACTGGCTTCCTGCAAAAGGTCATAAAACTTCAGATAAAGAGGAAGCTGATGACTGAAAAGCTTTGATGAGGCCAAAGAGCAGGTCCTATAGGTTTTAGGAACTAGAAGAAGTGGGAGAAGAAAAGCTTACAGGCACAGAGAGGAATTCTGTGTTGACACACTCTGGGTGTGTCAGAATGATGTTGGAGTCCACACTGTGGCTGAGTCGGTGACTAACGTGGGGTGGATAGAGAGATCTCTCAGTGGAAAACCTAGGGAACTAAGAAGATCTGAGTGCCTGAGGGGTAACCAGGGTGGACAACAAACCAGCTCAGCGTGTGTGCTGGGACTGGAGTGGAAGGCACACAACAGCAGGTGTCTCCTCACTGGGAAGCTGAGAATGCTCAGAAGGCTGGTGCGCTTGACGCTACACTGCACACTGACAAGGTGTCACTGTGTTGGAAGGACACAGCTTTGTGACAGCTGTGGTCACAAAGCCCTCCCACTTCTTCACCTTGGGTTCATTACTTAAACTCCCTACATTTATTTTCTTCATTTGTGCTCTAGGGCATGTTTGGAAATTTTTAACAAAGTCCCTTACAGAGACTGATGGTGAGACCAGAGTAGAAAGCTGCAAGCTTTCAGATACCAAGATAGTGGTAGTGGTGGCTTCAATTTCAGTGCTAGCTACATGTATTGTAGACAGTTTGGAAAACACGGCCTAACAGAGGACTAATTGAGATAAATTTCCAGATTTCTGCTGCCTTTTACTAAGTGGAGAATGATGGGAGAAAGAATAAATTGGGAGATCTGAAGTTCACTTCTGCGCACATCTTGTTTGAAGTAGCCCAACAGTCGGTCCATCAGTAAGGAAAGTAGAGTGATTCTTGTGGTCAGCAGACAGGTCAATGTGTCCATGCAAGATGAATTATTTTATAGATAGTGAGTGAAACAATAGTAATAGGTGAGATTGCTATGGCAAAGGTACAAAAGAGGCATAGAGAGCCTAGAACAAAGACCTGAGGGGTAGCGTCTGAAGATGCCATGGGAATAAGGGAGGTCGGGTGTGAGCGGGTCGGAGAAGCATTAGGAAAGCAGGAGAGGGGCATGTGGCACCAGAGGTGGCAGCGCTGAGGGTGTTTCTCAGCAAGTCCTCAGGCAGTCCAGAAAGATGAACTCAGGGTCACTGAGCACAGGCCTCAGTGAGGCTGGGCCCATTCCATCTTTTGACTCCCGGGGAAGAATAGAGCTCCGTCCCCTTTGGCAAAGCCCTGGAACTATTCAACATTCAGAAAGCTTTGTCTTGGGGGTGAAGGCATGCTCGGGAGCCACACCTCCTGCCTCTGTTGCTTCGTTGGAGGTTCATTCACTTTCTGTCCACTGCAGATGACTGGAAAATCGTCAGCGGAAAGAAAGGCTAATGAGTGTGTTCTCAAGTTCCCAACTTTTCAGAAGGAAGTAGCTGCTTATTTTTCTTCTCTCCATTAAAGAACTCGAAACACTTCAGGGAGTAAAATGCACTCTTGTAAAAAGGCTCCCTTCACTGCTCCAGGGGGTAGCGTGCTGTGCACATCATCAGGGGAATGAGTGCCCTGCGGCGACGCAGCGCGGCCTGCACCGGTCAACACCCAACAGTTGCTGTCTGGGTCCACCCGCTGTCCGTCCACACTGACGCTCTTGATCTTGGTGACAAGTCTATGACGTAGGTAGGTGCTCTTATTTTTTCCATTTTATGCTTGAGGGAGTGAGGCCCAAAGAGATTAAGTAACGTGCCAGAGTGCAGCTCCAGAGTCAGGCACTTAACCTTCAGGTCAACCTCATAAAGGAGGCCTGTGCATGCAGGAGGCAAGGCTTTAGAACTGCATGAGCACACAGTGTAAAAATGCACCCTGTGATAAAGTCCTGGACTCTGGTCGGCTCCCACTAAGGGCATCCCCTGGGAACACCCTTCACCTCATAGCCTAAACTCATTACAGGAAATTCCTGAGCAGGAAGGACACTCTGGTCTTCCGGGCTCCTAGGGTGACAGCCCAGGCATAAACGTCCACACAGGCTGCATGGCAGCTGCCCGCCTGGCTGGGGAGTCTGGCTGAGTGGAGCACATGACACACTTGCAGTGGATTCTGTCTTTCAGTATTGGTTCTGGGAGAGCGACTGGTGTTCTGCTGTGGCTGGGCACGTGCTCCTGGGTCCCAGGCGTGTTCCAGCTGTTAAGAGTCTTAGTGTACCTGATATCAACCAGCAGTACTGGAATGAATGTAAAGCTAAATAAATACCTAGCATAAATCTTTTATTTTCTTTTTTTCACTCTCTCCATCTCCTCTTCGCATTCATTCGGTGCCTGTGCACAGAGGCCTTACCACATTCTGGAGGATGAGTCACTGTGAGGAATACCACAGAGCCTCCTGGTCAACCTTGTAGTTGTAGAGAAAGACAAATGCCCAGACCTCAAGAGTGTGGCGTGAGGAGGTACACATACACACAGGTTGCCATGGGGTCCTGTGGGACACCACCAGCTTACTTGAAGTAAATACTCAACGATGAGAGCAAGAATAGAATCCAGCCCTCCCCATCTCTCCATGATTTGCAAGTGTGAGACTCCTCCTGAGGAGTGTCTGCTTGAGGAGACCTCTCCTGGCAGAGTTCTCTCTCATTCCTTTCCCCTACCTGGGCAACCAGGGCCTAAGAGGAGAAGCTGCTGAGGGAGGGAAGTAGAGGCGAGCAGAGGGCTGAGGCCCTGTGAGAACTTTCAGGCAGCTTCAAGTTCTTCAGGAGTGTTTGGTGTCTGCTTTTAAACTGTTGTCCCTTCTTTTGGTTCAGGATCAGTAGTCAGAGATGTCTAGAGGGTCTTTAGGGTGCAGGTAAACCTGTTACTGGATACAAATGACTACGTATATTCTTTGCAATAACACCTGTGGAGCATACAAGATGATCAGAGGCTTTATTATTTAAAAAAAAAAAAAAGACAACATGAATAATTCAGGGATAGATTTCTATTTGTGAAAGTGTCTACAGTAGAATGGCCAGATAGCTTAGAGGATTAAAGCACCTATTTAGGCACATGCACAGGTTGGTGGTTCAATCCCTGGCCTGCCGTGCCTGTCCGGCCCTTGGGACATGCTGAGACAGTGATGGAGACTGGCTGTCACAATACAGGTCTGTAATCCCAGCACTTGGGAGGCTGAAAACAGGAGGATCACCACAAGTCCTATTGGTTTAGTGAGACTTTGTAGTACCTGTACACCCTTCCCTAAGATTAAAAAAAACCCAAAAGAGTGGGAAAGCGCCTTTCCTGAGGTGCACTCCCTGGCAGCACTTTTCTAGTCTGCTCAGGGCCTTGCTATTGGACCCTGCATCAGGTGGTGGCTGCAGCTTCCTAGGAGCCAGGAGCATGGAGACCCACGTCCTGGCCTGTATGAGTGTTCACCCATCATGCCATGGAGCAGCCAGCATAAGGCTCTCAGGGTCTCCTGCTCCCCAGTGCCTGCTCTGAGAGTGCCTGTATCAAAGGCACTGCAAAGACAGCACTCCTCTTTCAGTGTCACTAAGACCCGCAAGTCCGCAGTAATACCAGGCACTACTCTCCTGTCACTCCCACTCCACTTCAGATGCTTTCTATGTGGAACTCCAAGTTCACCATGACCATGAGGTTGATGCCGTCATCCCAGTTTAACAAGGAGCAAACAGCTTTGCCCTAAGTGGCACCTCTGGCACACAGGCAGCTCAGGATTCCAGTGCAGCCACCATCTCCCTCCCACATTTTTTGAAGCTGAGAACAAGACAGACTGGGGGAAGGTGATGCCCTGTCTCACCACAGGCCGGCAGGGGACTACACTGAGAGGTGGCCTACGCTAAGACATGGAGGTGGCACCGTGCATGTACCCCAGAGCTGTTCAGTTCTCCTTGCCAGGAGAAGCTGGCCCAGCACTCACAGACCCTGGCAGGGAGGCCTGTCCACTCCAGAGCAAGCGGGATCAAGTATGTCCCACCCAAAGTCACAGGGTCTGAGGCCAACATCCAAGGGAACCGCAAGGGAGGACAGTGATGACCAGGGTATCAACTTTTGGACACAAAAAAAGGAGACAGAGAAATAACCTCAGAGTTAATCCCCAACTAAACCCCAACAAAGAGAACAAAATGTGTGAACAGATGAAAAGAAGAACAAAGAGAAAAAATGGGTTTTATTTAATAATTCAACAAACGCTTTTATGGAGCAAACACTTACTGAGAGCCTGCCATGTTCTAGAAGTTAAGCAGAGCAAAAGGACAAGAAATAAGGACAAGTAAGCTCTTATTTTCAAAATGCTTACCAGGAAGATGAGAAGTTAAGATAATATAAGAAAATGAGATAAGATAAATAACAAACAAGACTGGGTGAAACCAAATGTTGGAAAGAGTATTATATTTGTTTTATTTTAAAAGTAGAGAAAATATTTGAAATAAAGGTAGCAGGGTTCACACTGTTAAATCTCAGCCTAGAGAGCATGGCTGTTTATTACAGTATTGTCCACATTCTTCCTTTAATGCTTCGGTGGTAAAAGATACAAGCTGAGACAGCCACATCTCCTCTGTCTACCATTGCTGCATGTTTCTTAATGGTTTCCTTTGGAGAAGGGCATATATATATATATATATATATATATATATATATATATATATATTTTTTTTTTTTTTTTTTTTTTTTTTTTTTTTTTAGTTTTGATACTGGGGATTGAAGTTACTTATTCTACTGAACTATCTCCATGGCCCCCAAAACTGATCTTTTTTGACTTGGAAAACACACATAGGATAGCTTGGATAATTGTACCACTGATTTCTACAGGTCTATAAGAATAGTTAATGCTTATTTTTCTTCTGCTTAATATTTTTGACTAATTTTGCATGCTTACATCTGGTAACCTGAAAAACTAATTTGAAGACAACAATATGCAATAAAATAATCTTTGATGAATTTCTATCATCTTCTTTAGTGAAATTCTGCATCATTTATAATGGATTTTTCTTTTTTAAAATGTAGTTAAGACAAGGTCTACAGGGTCTTCAGGATCTCACTACACTGATTGGCCCCACAGTGATCATCCTGTTTTCAGCCTCCCAAGGGCTGTGATTACAGGGGTACACCATCACTCCCAGTCTCAATCACCCTCTCAGCGTGCCCCAGGATGGGGGTGCCATGCCAGACTGGGACCCAACCCCGGTCTCTGTGCTCTGCTGAAGCAGATGCTTTAGTGTGCTAAGCTATCTGGCTGGCCTTATCAATATTATTTCTTATTCTAGAGAAAGAAAGAAAGAAAGAAAGAAAGAAAGAAAGAAAGAAAGAAAGAAAGACAGAAAGGCAGAGATGATGTGTGCTACATGGGTAGTCAACAAGCATTTATTTAATGATTCCCAGAGTAAGCACTCAAAAAGTTCCTTCTTTCAGATCGCTAACGACACACCTTGATGGATATTCTGGGGTCAGATCCAGGGCCCCGTGCATATTAGGAAAGTGGCCTTAACCTGAGCTATGTGGGCTCTCAGCCCTAAACTGAGAATTTCTGAAATTTCTTAGAAGAAAAAAAGAAGAGAATACAGGTACACATTTGGGAATTCCCAAGGCACTTTGCTCAGCATGAGTTCCTGAAAATCTGGTTTGTATTCAGTGGGTGAAAGAGAACACATTCTTTCACATAATCCTTTGATTGCTTTATGGTTTCATTGTTCATTCTGATTGTGCTAGAAACAAGTTTCACTCCAGATATAATAGCTAATGACAGACAAAGGAAAGGGAAGTGGGTGTGGTGAGGTACTTAGCTGTAATGACAGACTCCTTGGCTGCTATTTATAGCATTTGTTAAACTTTCATCTCCTCAAATTGCTATTTTCACACAACAAATTGAAATCTCTCAGACAACAGGGTAAGCAGGGTGTGATTGGAGCTGCAAGTCATTTCTGGTGTTGCTCAAATACATAATGCCTGAAAAACAGCTCTCTGCTGTCACATGCTGTCTGTTTCCAGTGAGCAGAGCAAAGCCCATGTTCACAGAGAAATTCTCAGCAACAGGCGGGAAGACAGGAGCCGAGGATCCGGGCTCCGTGAGCCCACCCACCAGGCCAGGCATGCGGCAGGAACTCGGGGCCATATGCAGCATTTTTACATGGGGTGGTTTTCTTAAAAAGAACCCGAAAAAGTAAATAAAATCTGAAAGGCACAATGTATACCGTAAAAGAGAAAGAAACTCTTCAAAGGAAAGCAACAGTGGGGATGAGGAAAAGGAGAGCAAGAGGGAAGCAAGGCAGTGGCGAAAAAATTATACACACACACACACACACACACACACACACACACACACAGTATAACTTGGATGATCGTACTACTGATTTCTACAAGTCTACTGAAAGGAACTGTTAATGATTATTTTTTTTCTTATTTTTAGTCTTTGACCAATTTTGTGTTCTTGTATCTGGTAATCTGAACAACTAATTTGAAGACACTGATATGCTGCATAACAACCATTGTTCGAATTCTATCTTGTTGTTCAGTGAAATTTTGCATCATTTCTATTTGTTTAAATCACTTTTTATTCTCTTTAATCTTGTATTTATTTGGTACGGGGTCTTGCTATGCAGCTTAGACTCACAGTGATACTCCTGTCTAAGCCTCCCCAGCTCTGAGGTTGCAGGCAGCCACCGTGCTGGGTCTCTGTGGCTGGTACAATGCTTCCAGGTTTCTGGGGCCAACACAGCATGTGGTACCAGGTATTGAACCTGGGTCCTTGCACTTGCCAGGCAGGCACTGAGACTGAGGAACTATCTCCCCAGCCCTTTTATTCTCTTTAAATAATAAAATTTTAAGAAAAAATACAAAAAGAAGAAGAAGGAGGAGGAGAAAGAAGAAGTCAGAAAACCATTTGCTTACATATAATGTCTCCCCACCTTCCAAAAAATGAGCACAGAGACTAGGTAGAGAACTAATCCAAGACCAGAAATTCAGCCTTATGATTTTGAAATGTTGGCTCCTAACTTTCTGGGTGGTATATGGCTAACAAAATTGCTTTTGTACTCTACTGTCCCCAGGTTCCTCTTTAGATGTGTTCTGCTCTGTGACAGTGAGGATGTAGATGGAAGAAGCAAGATTTCGGAGCCATAGAGCACTTAGGATACACAGGGAAAGACTGGGAGGAGACACCTCCTTCTGTCAGCTCTCCCTTACTTCTGTTTCTGTGTCTCTCCCCCCACCCCCATCCATACTGGTTGAACCCAGGCTTTTGCACTGAGATATACACTTAACTCTCTCTTTATAATTAATTAATTAATTTATTTATTTATTTGTTAATTTATTTAGTAAGTGTGTGTGTGTGTGTGTGTGTGTATGTGTGTGTGTGTGCACTTTAGGGCAAGGTGTACAGGGACTACAGGATCTCACTACACAGATCAGATTTGTAGTGACTCTCCTGTTTTCAGCTTCCCTAAAGCTGAGATCACAGGCGCATGCCACCACATCCAGTCTTAATCACTACTGCAGCATGCCCCAAGGAGTGGGGCCAGCAGAGCAGGCCAGGGACAGAGCCACCAACCCCTGTGTGTGTCTAAGCAGGCACTTTCTCTGCTGAGCTATCTGGCCAGCCCTTTTTCTATTTTTTTTAAGTCTGTCTATCTATCTATCTATCTATCTATCTATCTATCTATCTATCTATCTATCTATGCTAACTCTCTTCTTATTTTTATTTTGAGAGAGCTTATTACTGATTTGATAAACTGCCCAGGTTGGGCTCATGTTGGGTTAGGACCTTTCTGACTCAGCCTACTAGGATTGCTGTTAGGATCACTGACATGTGCCATAATTCCGGGCACAAACTGGTGCTGGGCTCCTCCCAGCCTTGTACATTGGGTGCTAACACATTAAGGCAATGGTTGGCAGTTGGGTGAGGAAATCCAGACGGTGACTCCAGTGCAGCTTTGTCTCTTGATGTGAAGAAGTTGTGCAAGCCACTGACAGGAAGCATGCAATGAGGCGAGTGAAAAAAGGACCCAAACCACGCATGTATCCAGTGTTCCCAGCCATTATGGGGCAACACTCTTCCCAGTGAGCAAGAGCAGAGTTCCATAGTTGAACCTAGGAGATGATTTTGAAATGATCTGAAGCATGGTGGTGTTGAGTCTTAAGAACTTAGATGTTTGAATGACTGCATTTCATTTCACTTATAATTTCCAGCTCAGTACTCAATTATAAATCTTCTTATCTGTGGCCAACATAGTAAGTTGAGAATACTATGAGTAAAACAAGGTACATGAAGACATTCACATAAAGTTTCTTCCCTTCAAGTAAAAGTCTTATACTCTATAGTTGTCCTTTCATTTACATCAGGAAGCATCATTCCAAAGACTGTGATCCTTGGTGTCTGTCCTCCCAAGAGCTGTGTAATCTTGCATACCACATTGGGCTCCATTCTGGACTAGCGAGGGAATAAGAGATTCATATGTTTGCATCCCATTTATCGAAGCTACAAGTGTGCATTGCCTTTTAGCAGTAACATGCAAGGATTTATTTTATTCTTTAGGAAATTAGATTACAGAAAAAAAAAAAGACCTAGCCAGTAAAGTCAATATTTCTTGGCAAACAAGAATGGGAACACAGTGTGCCAAAAGAAAGGGAGGAGGGTGCGCTCAGAAGGCTGGAATGGTAAAGACTTCCTAGAGGGACAGAATTAGAGGTAGCCCTCAAATGCTGAGCACAGATTTGGAAGGTAAAGAGAACATGAAACAGCTTCATCGCCAAGAAAATAAAGTGTGTTTTAGTATGGGTTCCCTAGAGAAACTTTCAAACTGGACTGAGAAATTAATTTCTACTGCCTCCAGCCCCTCACCCTAGAACTAGCAATTTATTGGCTAAGATATTAATAAGTCTAGGAGTGTTCCAGCTTCAGTGTGGCTGGAGGCCAGAGCTCTAACACTGGCTTCTTTGCACTGGTGTAGTGTCTGAAGTCTGTCCTTAGTGGTGGGATCAAGAAGCTCAGGTTTCTGTCCATCAAAGAAGCAGCCCTTGAGAGGAGGGCATGTGTGTCCTGGTGCTGGACTGGTTGGCCCAATTGTGGACAACTCTGTCCCTGAGGCAACCTCTGTAGGCAAGATGCAGAATTTCTTTCATTGTCTGACATTTTTTACAAGCCCCTGGTATTGAGTTAGTGTCACCTTAATCAAATGGATGACAGACTATGTGGGGCACTCCTAGAACAAGTGAAGGGTAGAAATCATAAACCAAATGGTATAATTATACTTCAGAAATGGAAAGGAAGCCAAGACTTACATAGGCTTGGAGGTTGTTAAATGAAAGCACAGATCATTTTTTTTTTTTTTTTTTGTCTTTTTGAGACAGGGTCTTGTTATGCAGTTCAGGCTGGCCTTGAGCTCACTTCTGTAGCCCAGGCTGGTCTCGAACTTGCACCAATCCTCCTGCCTCAGCCTCCCGAGTGCTGGGATTATAGGCATGCACCACCACGCCTGGCTCAGATCATTATTATCAAAACAAATTATTATATTTTTTCAGAATTGTCTTACTTTTTAACTGTTTTAAAAATGATACACTTAGCCAGAATTCTAAAACACTTCACCTATAGACCATGTTTGATGCCCACTCTCTGTTCCTCCCCACCTCTTTCTCATCATTACGTTATGGGCCTACTAAACAAAGAAAGGAAGAAGGTAAATTGAGAAATGGAGTGTAGCATGAGGTCTTGTTGTTCTGGACAGAGCATTAGGAAATCTTCCCTGGAATTCCCCATGCTTTAGAGAGAGCAGAAATTAAATGCCTGATTCATTCATTCATCAGCAATGGAGGAATGTTTTGAGACACCAGTCTATCTTAAACCCAACAGATCCTCCGTAATACCTGTCATTACAAAATTCCTCTGAAATCCAGGGATGTTTACCAGTGTTTGTTTTTACCAAATAATATATCTGTGCCACGAAACTTTATTTGCTGTGGATGTTGGCATACTTTATTTTAAAGCATGGCCAATGATAGGTATGTCAGGAGCACAATGTACTCAACTCAAGTGGCATATCATGTTATACTTGCTGTCACTGTTGTTCCCAAGGTTCACCTTTTCAAGGTTTTAAATTATAAAAAAATTAATCTATTAAAACATGACAAGGTTAAAATTGGGGTTAAGCTCATGTTTTCATGATGCGTATTTGTGATCACTTAAAAGCTTCCCAAGACTCTTAATTGAAATCCAGTAGGTTTAGATGTATTTTGACACTAATTAAGTAATGAAGGCTTCCCTTCGCATTGAATAGTTCATCTATTTTGGAAACTACCTTTCTTGATGACCTGTTTCTGACATAATCCTTTCTTCATATTTACCTTTATGTTCTAGGAGTTCTAAGTCTGACCTCAAAAGCATTTTTAGCTCTTATTTTCTGTTTTCTATACTTATTTTTCTGTGCGTCTTAATCTTTTGAAGACAGAGGATATTGCTAAGACATTGTAAAAATTATGGCTTCTTTCCCTCCAAGATACATGAAATATTATTTACCATTATGTAAGGTTTTCATAACCACTAATAATATATGTCCCTCCCCACACCTAGTTTTTTAAAAAATATCCTTTACATGTTGAAAATATATGTTTCTTTTTCATTTCAGGGATATTTTATGGAAACTATTCATGATGATTCTGCACTTGGCCTAGTTGCTGTCATTTCTGGGAAGAACAGAGCAAGCCTCTAAGGAAAGATCATGATGAATCATTTATCTCTTCCCAATAGTCTTGTTTTTGGGTAAGGGCACCCTTTGGATTCTACTTACTCTAAGTTAGCAACACTGTCCAAGAGAACAGCCAGTGGACTAGCCAGTGACACCTAAAGTATACTAAACTGGATGTTTTCAGCCTAATCAAATTGTAGGAACACATCAACATATTTCCCTTCCTTCTTATTCATCAAACACTTCTTGACTGTCTTCTAAGTTCATAGAGTTTTGTGTACATTATTAGTTAATTTCACTGTAGTTTGGGGCAAACCTCACCAGTGGTAGACACTGTTTTCTGTTCATTGTTATGTAACAAAAGTTTAATTTCCAAAACAACCCTGCAAAACTTGTGCCATGAGCTGCACTGTGCAAATAAGTAAACTGAGGCCTATAGCTACTTTATACTGTCCATGCTATGTAGCTGGAGAGGGGAAGGATCATCATAAGCTCAGAGTTGGTGATTTCAACAGCAATCCATGGTGGTCTGTGGGATTGGCCAACCCTCCTTAAGAGAGGAATCAAGGTTCAGGATCTAGTGAATGACTTGCTCAATTATGCCTAGCCTAGCTTTTTACTGGGTTTGGCTGATTCCGATTCGGAATCTGACCTGCCCTGTGACATCGCTGTTACTCTGTATATTATAGCTTGACTACCATGCATGTACTACCTCCTCCTCCTCCAACTTCTGGTCCTCTCCAGCCTCACAGACACTACTCTGAAAACACATCATCACCATGGAATGAAGGTAATGCCAGGTGCTCTCATCAGTCTCCATTTCCCAAACTACAAAGATCCTGAAGAAGTTCAAACTTGATCCACCATAGTCTCTCATAAATCAGCTACTTGTGTGTATTAAACTTAATAGTTTGGTAGTTCTCTGAAGGTTCCATGGCCAAGTGTTATTACAGAATTGATCTGGGAAGCAGATAAGTATCTTCTTTTGTTTCTCTGTACTAGTTGTTCTTCACAGTTTTTATGATTTCTGGAGGTCAGAGCTTACCAGTGCTGTCTTTGGCTTACCTGAAACTTCGGGGTTGGGTTCCTTCAGCTGATGTCCACAGAAGAGGCTTGCATTCAGCAACATCTGCCCCTCACTGCATGGATAACCCCTTCACTGCTTATCATTTCTATACCAGCTCACTAGGGGAGGTAGCTCCTGCTCAGTAAAAGGTGGCACCAACAACTACCACTGAAGCTGGCTCTGCATGTGACACAAGTAAAACCTAAATCTAAAAATAGATTCCTCTTAATAGTTATAATCCAGGATTTTTCTGGCCTACAGGGACATAAAAAAATGGCCATATGACACTGAGCCCTTTCTCTACCATTTGACAGTTCAAAACCTCATTTCACATTGCCAGAGACAGAGATAAACACAAGGAAACATAAAAAGCCACTCAAGCTATGCACTGGCCAGATCTTTATGCACCAAGAGCAAACATTTGCTCAGTACGATAGCCATGCCAGTGTTCCTGAGAACACTGGTATTCATGTTGACTGTCTAACCCAAGCCCACAAAGCTATGTCACTCATCAGTTTCTGTTATCTTCACTTATGGGAGTATTGTATTCCTAAAGGCATGTATGTTTCCACTATAGGTGCACCTTCAAGGAATACTAGAGGACTACTTATATTCAGGGCCCAACAGAAACTTCTTTCTTTCCACTTTTAACTTTTTCCAAAGATTGCCCAAAGTTCTAAGTATAGGTAATAAAAAATTTGGGAAGATTATTTAGAACTGCATCTAAAGCTTTCTTTTCACATTTAATTTAGCTATAGGAAAATTAATATCAAACACTTTGGTTTTCTGCTTCAATTTCATTGTGTTTGTTCTTGGCAATGTGAGCATAAGAATAAGGTTATGAAGGCTTACCACACTTTCAACACCAAATGTAAAGCTCAAAAAAAAAATTTTGTTTTGGCTAGGTGTGGTGGCACACATCTATGATCCCAGCATGCTAGAAGACTGAGGCAAGAGTACTACAAACTCAAAGTTAGCCTGGCAGCTTGGTGGCTCATCAAGATGCTGCCTCAAAGTAAATGAGAATTAAATTAAATTAAGTCAAACATTTTAAAATTTGAAAAATCTGAAGGTATAGCTCAATGTGAAGGCACTGATATTTTGCTTTTACTTTTTTTTTTTTTTTCAGAACTGGCAATCAAACTCAGGACCTTGCATTTGCCAGGCAGGTACTTGTGCCCCTGAGCTATCTGTCTGGCTCTGTTTTTACTTTCTGTAGGGATTTATAAAGATATTCTCTCTTTGTATATTGTTTGGATTCTGATATTAGCTTTTGGATTAGAGACTTATTAAGGATGCTGATTCAAAGTAAAATAAATTTTAAAATTGCCTACTTTTTAATAATTTTATTACTTTTAATGAGAAATAACAATGAGAGAGTTTCAAAACACATTAATAGGACTACCACAATAATAATTAACACAATGCATATTATTGTCTTCACAGTAGTTGATCAGAATACAAGATGCAGACACGATAACTTTTCTAAACACTATTGATACAAATATTTCTTTTTATTGAGCTAAGAGGAAGTAGTTGTATGCATAGTTCACTATTCCATAATAGCAGTGGGTTATTAGCAGAACTGGCAATGTCAGAAGCAGTTGACTTGAGCCTTTCACAGCTCAGCATATTTGTCTTTACTTTTTATGCCTCATCATTAAACTTTTTTTCTGGATGGTTAAGGCCAAGTTGAAGCAAGACCTGTATAACAAAACACATAACTTTTGTATCTGACCAGGTCAGTCAAATCCCCTCAGGATTTACCTTGAAACTAGGCACAGAACTTTGTAGAACTTTTGTCAGTGTCAGCCATCTGCATGAGTCATGGCCATTGCTTGACCAGTTTGCTCTCTGTGACAGCCTGAGAAAATGTTTTCTCTCTAGGTGACTCTGCTTACGCATGCTGTACATTGGCAATCCCTTTCCTCTGTGGCCCTGTAATCACTTTCAACAGAAAATTTGGGACGCCACTGAGTAATAGGATGTTACAGCATAAGTTCTCTTATGTCCCGAGTCCTCACTGAACTTAAAGGGTTAAGGCCAAAATATTTGCTATCTTGTAGCTCTTTTTTCCTCTAATTTTTTGTCTGTGAACTTAAGTTGTTAACCCTCCAGAAGAGAAGCTTAGTGGTACTATTACTCTATAACATAGGTACTCGAGCTTAACATCACTTTCTTTCTGAATATCAAATGCCTTTGATTTAATGTGGAACTGGTATTTTCCATCAGTCATTGACATTATAATAAATGTCTATAGAATGTGATAAAAACAAACAAACAGTTACACATTTTTATACAGCAATTTAGAAATCTAACCGTATACAAAATTATAGCAGGTCAATTCTATGGCATTTTTCCTTGTCTTTTATTCGCTTTTATTTCTCTCTATCTTTTTTTTTTTAAACAAATATTTACCTCAGAGTACAGCACTAATTGGAGCGACATTAGAAGCAGGACACATTGAAAAGACCAGAATGACAGGCATTCTAAGCATGGTTTTAGTATTACACTTTGCTATCCTCAGTGTCAAAGCCCTGCTGGGGATTCTTAGGACCAGTGTCTACTGGACTCTATGTATATAAGTGCATGGTTTTGCCCCTGCCATGTTTCCTAACTTTTCTGCTTGCTGTCTCTGTTGTATAATCCTTAAATTCTTGATTTCCATTTAGCTGTGTTGTGCCTTTCCATTTTTATTTCTTCTTTTGATTTCTTATACTAGGGAGACTATATAATATTTGCCTATATAAATCTGGTTTATTTCACTTATGAGTATATGTTCAATATATATCCACTTATATATGAAGGCTTTGAGTTTATTATTCTTTATAGCTGAGCAATATTCCATTGTATAAAAAATACCACATCTTTTTAAATCATTCTTCAGATGATGGGCATTTTGGTTAATTCCAAGATTTGGCTATCACAAATTGTGCTACTATAAACACAGGAGAACAAACATCACTATGATATTATGGTTTCAGTTCTGGGAAAATTCCTGGTACGGGGATAGCAGGATTGAATGGGATTTCTAGTCTTAATTGTTTGAGGAGACTCCACACTGCTTTCCACAATGGTTGTACCAGTCTGCATTCCCACTAGTAGTGAAAAAAAAATGTTCTTTTTTCCTCACAGTCTCTTCAACATTTGTTGTTGGCTGATTTCTTTATGATGGCCATTCTTTCAGGGGTGAGATGTTATCTAAGTGTTGTTTTCATTTGTATTTCATGGATGGCTAGCGATGTGGAGCATTTCTTGAAGTACTTACAGGCTTGGTGAATTTCTTTCTCTGAGAAGTGTGTGTTCATCTCAGATGCTCATTTTTAGATTGGGTCTTTGAATTTTGGGACTTTAATGGTTTTTAGTTTTTTATAAATTCTAGATAGAAGACCTTTGTCTGAACACTTATGAGTTAAGATTTTTTCTTTTGAAATTTGTGTGTGTGTGTGTGTGTGTGTGTGTTTCACTCTGTCGGTAACTCCTTTTGACGTGCAAAAACTTCTCAGCAAGAGGGAGTGCAGGCGGTTGATTCTTTCAAGTATTACACGTGCATTTTGATTTTTGTCCATGAACTGTTTGCCTACCCCGATACCTTAAAGATTTCCTCCTACTTTCTCTTCTAGGAGATTTAATGTTTCTGTTTTAATATTTAGATCTTTAATCCATTTTGACTTTAGTTTAGTGCATGGTGATAAACCTGGGTCCAGTGATGTTTTTGTGTGTTTTTCTTTTTTTTATATTATGGCTGGACCAGACTGCCTTGCAGGGGTGTGGGGGGGAGGTGGTTGGTGCAGCATGTGGTGCCAGGGATCAAACCATGGCCCCTGCAGTTGCCTAAGCTTGCCTAAACAGGTGCTTTAGACTGATGAGCCATCTTGCCAGCCCTGACCTGGGTCAAGTTTTAATTTTTGCCATGTAAAGAGCCAATTTTTCCAGCACCATTTGTTAAAGATACTATCTTTCTTCCAGTAAATGGAAAATTATAAAAGTTATCTATTTAAAAATAAATAAAAAATTACCTACTTTAAATGTTAAATTAAAACAATAAATTTCTGTATAAAAATGTGTAAATGTTTTTTAACATTCTATAGGGATTTAAATTTTAGAATATCCATGGTTGTTTGAAAACAGCAGTTCCATTTTATCTCTAAGTTATGTGATATTCAGACAGATAGTGATGTCAAGTTTAACCACCTCTATAATAGGATAATATCATTAAGCTTCTATTCTGATATTAACAGCTAAAGTTTGCAGACCAAATATTACACAGACAGATGGGCTAAAACAATAGCTAACATTTTGGCCCTAATCCTTCAAGGCCAGTGAGGACTCAGGACATAACAGAACCTCTGCTGTGACATTCTGTAACTCAATTGTGTCCCAAATTTTGTGATCAAGGAGATTATAGGGCCGCAGAGGAAAGTAATCAATGTTGTATAGTATGCCTAAGGAGAGTCAACTAGAGAGCAAACATTCTCTCAGGCTTTCACAGAGAACAAATTGTTAAAGCAATGGCCATGACCCATCCAGATGGCTGACACTGGCAAAAGATCCACAAGGTCCTGTACATGGTTCCAGTATAAATCCTAAGAGGATTTGACTGACCTTATCAGATAGCAAAAGTTACAATTTTAGTTATGTAGTTCTTGGTTTAACTTGGTCTTAACCATCCAGCAGAAAAGTGTAACCATGAGATATAAAAAGTAAAGCTATGTTAATATTCTGAGCTGTAAAAGGCTTGTCAACAGATTTGGACAATTGCCAGTTGTGCTGATAGCTTACTACTACTGTGGGCTATTGGACTACATTGGGTTATTTTGCTGGATTCAAGTACCTACAATCTTTCAACTGGCAACAAGTGTGAAATGGTCCTTTAAAGACTTCTCCAAATACAGCTTCTCCAACAGCAATGGAACACTCATCTCTAACAAAACAAAACAAAACAAAAAAAAGGGATATATACATATACATATACATATACATATACATATGCATATATATATATTTAGTATTATATATATAATAGGATGGATATATAGCTACTTTCTCTTAGCCTAATGAGTAGAAAGGTTTGTATTAATATTGTTTAGACAAGATATCATGTCTGAATCTTCTCCTCTGAATACCTACTATGAAGACAACAATATGCAATGTATTAATTATTGTAACTGTGCTACTAACTTGTTTTGAATCTGTTTCATTGCTATTTTATCTTTTCTCCCATTAAAATGAATTTTTAAAAGATAAAAATAAAAAGAAAGGGCTGGGGATATAGCTCACTGTGGGTTGAATCTCTGGTAGACATTCCTCCATTACTAGTGATAGTAATAATATGAAACCACTGCATATAGATGTGATGCAGCCAAGCCTTCTGAATTAATTTTCTTCCTACGAAGTTTGGTTTGTCATCTTCTTGACACCTGATTCATGACAGGAGCATGTGGGCTACAGAGCAGAGTGAAGCCAGTGACACTGTAGTCCAACTCATGCCCCATTGTACACCTTAAAGATACAGAGAAGTCCTGCTTACTCAGAACTGTTACTACCATTTGATGTGGTGCTTGGATTCTAGCACTACAGGTCACTCTTTTGGCTTGAAAATTTGCCTTGTTAAATACTTTATCCTCATTTGTTCTGACTGCCAGCTGATTCCCTTTCTGCATGGTTCCCAGACTTGTAGGGACAGGAAAGAGCACTGAGAAATGTTGAAAGAGAAAAATCACTGCTGAACATTAAAGATTTCCAGATTAGAGATTTAGCTCAGACATGCTGTGTCCTCTAAGCAAATATGAGGTTCTGTGTTTGATTCCAAGTTTAAAAAGCAATCCTACTTTTTCCTGTCCAACTGTATAACAGTGGTTCTCAACTTTTCTAATGCTGTGACCCCACAATACAGTTCCTTATGTTGCGGTGACCCCAAACAAAAAATTGTTTTGGTGGCTACTTCAAAACTGTAATTTTGCTACAGTTATGATTTCCCATGGCTTTAGGCAACCCCTGTGTTTTGGTCACTCGACCCCCACAGGGGTCGCGACCCACACGTTGAGAACCGCTGCTGTATAACTTTACCTAAAATTTATGCTGAAACATGATGTGAGGACCATAAATATAAATAAAGAGGAGCTTGGAAACCAGCATCATTCATGACTGTAACCTTAAAAACCTTTGTGTGCCATGTATGGCCTGTAGTGAACATAAACTATCTGTTACCTGATGTAATTATCAAAATAACTTCAGGAAGTTGCTGGCACCTATCAATTTGAATGCTTTTGGTTGCAAGCAGTAGAGCTACCAAGACAGGGAGTTAGATGGTTCTAGGTCAGGTGATTCAGTGACAAGTCAAGGTTTCTTAAATTTTTGCCCTGCCCTCATGGTTCTGTGTAAGCCTGTCATTCTGTGATTACTGGATGGCAGGGACTCCAAACCTCACAGACCATGCTGGAATGGAGGAGTAGACACATGTTAAGAGAGGAGACAGTAGGTTTGGGGAGTGCTCCAATGTGAGTACTGGATGTTACACATGGTTGCACAGCCTCAGGTCCCAGGGTAGTAATATTGGGAAGTGTGAACTTTCAAGAGGCAGGGACTAGAAGAAAGCTAGGGCCCTTGCCTTGCAAAGGGGGATGTAGCCCTGGTCCTTCCTCACTGCTCCAGTCTGAGCTGTTTCTACTTGTTCCTACATGCACTCACCTGTAACACACCACCATCTGCCACTGTACCCTGGATGCTGAATCTCCCCAAATCTGAGCTAAACTAATTCTTCCTTTACATGTTAGCTGCTTCATGTATTTTGTTTTGGTAATAAGAAGCTAAGACATACATACATGAGAGAGAGAGAGAGAGAGAGAGAGAGAGAGAGAGAGAGAGAGAAAGAGGGAGAGGAGAGAGAGGAGAGAGAGAAAGAGAGAGACATAAATTCTATATTTACTTTCCTTGAAACTATTTGATTATTTAAAAAGTGGAAAGAATAATGATCAATAGTAACCAGTTTACCAAGTCTTGTATTTAAATAAAAATAAAGACATATATATTCTAACAATTAGATTAATGGGTCTATATAAAATATTAAAATAATTACAGGAGTAGTTTTACTGTGTAGAAGAAAATAATCTTTTGAGAACACAAGCTTCAGTGGAAATGAAGAATCGAGATTCCTATCTGCATGCACTTTGTGGCAGTGTTCTGAAATAAAATGTTAAAATAGATAAAAAGCCAGAAAGTCTCCTTAAAGGAATTGAATCACAGGATGCTTGTAAGTAATTAGTGAAAGAAAATGTAGTTACAGTTTAGATTAGTGCATGATGATAGGCATGTGTCTTATTTTTTGGCAATTAGAGATCTAGTTTTTCAGCTCCATGTATTAAGGAGGCTATCTTTCTTCCAAAAAATATGTTTGGCCTCTTTGTCAAAGATAAGGTGACTGAGTGTGTTTGTAGTTGGGCTTACATCTTCCAGTCTGTTCCACTGATCCTTAGGTGTTTTTATTTATTTATTTTATTTTTTTGTTGATGTTTGAGTTTTTTTGTTTGTTTGTTTGTTTGTTTTGCCAGTACCATGCTGGTTTCAATACAGTAGCTTTGTAGTATAACTTAAAGTCAGGGATTGTGATGCTTCCTTCTGGCCTTTTTTGTCCAGAATTGCTTTTGTTATTCTAGGACTCTTCTGGTTCAAAATTAAATTTAAAAGGGTTTTGTCTATTTCTGGGAGGTATGCTAATGATATTTTAGTCAGTATTGCATTAAATCTGCACAATAACTTTGGGATATGGGCATTTTTCACACTTTTGGTTCTTCCTGTTTATGTCTAAGAAACATTTTTCAATTTTATGACATACTCCTTGATCTCTTTTTTTCAGAATACCATAATTTTCAGTATATAGGTCTTTCATTTTCTTTGTTAGATTGATTCTTAAGTATTTCCTTTCTTAAATATCATTGTGAGGGGCTGGGCAGATTGCTCTATGGCACAAGTGCCTGCCTGTTAAATGCAAGTTCATGGCTCTGGTCCCACAAAAACAAACAAACAAGCCGGGCGTGGTGGCTCACGCCTGTAATCCCAGCACTCGGGAGGTTGAGGCAGGAGGATTGGTGCGAGTTCGAGACCAGCCTGGGCTACAAAAGTGAGCTCAAGGCCAGCCTCAACTGCATAGCAAGACCCTGTCTCAAAAAGACAAAAAAAAAAAAAAAAAAAACAGACAAACAAGCAAATACTATTATCAAGAATGTGATTTCCATATTTTTTCTGAGTGAATTTCTTGTATGAATACAGGAGGCTATTGATTTTTGAGTGTTGAAACTTATCCAGCTATGCTACCGAATTTGCTTATTAAATCCAGAAGACATCTGGTTGGGAGTTTGGAGTCTTCTATGCAGAGTACATGTCATCTGTGAGTAATGACAATTTAAATTCTTCCTTTCCTATCCTTATTCCTTTTATTTGTCTCCTTTGGTTAAAATTTCAGAACTATATTGGATAATATTTTCAGAACTACATTGAATAAGAGTGCTGATTGTGGACATCCACGACTTCTTCCTGATTTTATGTTGAAAGTTTTCACTTTTTATATGCTTAGTATGATCTTGGCTATTGGTTTGTCACAGATGATTTTTATCAGGTTGAAGTATGGATCACCTATGCTAATTATCTGTAGAGTTTTTATCATGAATGTGTATTAGACTTTGTCAAAGGCTTTTTCTACATCTATGGAGATCATGTGACTTTTGCCTTTGGCTCTATTGTTGTGGTATATTGTTTTTATTGATTTGCATAAATTGATCCATTCTTGCATTCTTTGGATAAATTCTACTTGGTCACGGTGCATAATCTTCTTAATGAATTATGTTTACTCATATCTTATTGAGGATTTTAGTACCTACGTTCATTAGGGAGATTGAGCTTTAGTTCTCATTTTTGTCTGAGTCTTTCTCTGGTTTTGTTATGAGGGTAATACTTGCATCCAGGAATGAATTAGGAAGTATTACTTTCCTTTCAATTTCATTAAAGAGTTTATGGAGGACTGGCATTAAATAATTTCTAAATATCTTTTAGAAATTAGCGGTGAATTTATCAGGACCCAGGCTTTTCTTTGCTGCTAAGTTTTTAATTGCATTTTCAACTTCATTAACTGATACTGGGTTATTCAGAATTTTTGTATCTTCTTCATTCAGCTTTGGTGATTTATATTTATCTAAGTGTCATAGTTATTCTTATCTCATTTCTGAGACAAACACCTGACACTCAAAATGAGGGGAGGAAAGGTTATGAAAATTTTAACAATGGTTGCATTAGATATTTTCATCATCAAATAAGTACAGATCAACAGACATAGGTAAGACTGATCAAACAATTAAACATTAACACTTTCAGTAAACATTAATTTTTTTTAATTCTCCCAACTGCATTTTGTATGTAACCCACTCTTCTAAAAAAAAAAAAAAAAAAAAAAAAAAAAAAAAAAAAAAAAAAAAAAAAAAATATATATATATATATATATATATATATATATATATATATATATATATGTATATGGGTTGAGACTACAGAAAATGCAAGGTCCTGAGATTGATTCGTGTTGTCACTCAAAATGTATTTATTTATTTATTTATTTATTTATTTATTTGAGTCCTTAAACTAGGGAGACTATGGGATATTTGCATATGTGGGTCTGGTTTATTTCACTTATGAGTATATGTTCAAGATACATCCATTTATATGTGAAGGCTTCTAGTTTATCATTCCTTATAGCTGAATAATATTCCATTTTATGAAAATATCATATCTTTTTCAAACATTCTTCAAATGATGGGCATTTTGGTTATTTCCAGGATTTAACTATCACAAATTGTGCTGCTATAAATATAGGTGCACAGATATCACTATGGTATGATGTTTTCAGTTCTTCTGGAATAATTCCCAGTAAGGGGATAGCTGGATTGAGTGGGATTTCCAGCTCTATCTGGGCTAGTCTTTACAGGCCAGCTTTCTATCAGCCTTCTGGTCTGAATTCTGACCAGAATCTCCCCTGTAGAGGAGCCGAAGTTGTTCTAGCTCTTCACAAGTAGAGAACCTCTCCAAATCTTTCCTACCTCTTCCCAAAAGCTATTTCCAAGCACTTGTAATCCACATGGTCAGGTTAAGCCACAGCAACGACCCCACTCCTGGTACCAAATTCCATTTAAGTTACTCTTTTCTCGTTTCTGAGACAAATACCCGACACTCAAAATGAGGGTAGAAAAAGTTTCTTTAGCTCACAGTTACTGGAGGTTTCAGTCCATATTCAGCTAGTCCCAAAGCAGACTGGCACATGGCAGAGGGCAACCTTCCATGGCAATGGGCAGAAAGCAAGAGCACTGGGAGAGTTAGCAGCAATTCAAGCAGCTAACTTCTCTTCTTACCTTACATTGAAATGCAAATCACCTGTCCCAGGGGAAGGGCAGCACCCATTTCCACAATAATCAATTACAAATTCCAGAAGCTGCCCCAGGATTGCATTAGGTTTTGGGGGTACACCTATACCCAAACTATAACACTAAGAATCTGTCCATTTCTTCTGTGTTTTCCGTCCTATGCAAGCAAAGTTTTTTTTTTTTTTTTTTTTTTTTTTTGTCTTTTTGAGACAGGGTCTCATTATGTAGTTGAGGCTGGCCTTGAGCTCACTTTGGTAGCCCCGGCTGGTCTCGAACTCGCACCGATCCTCCTGCCTCAGCCTCCCAAGTGCTGGGATTACAGGCGTGCGCCACCATGCCCGGCTGCAAAGAATTTTTTTAAGTAGGTACTGATGATCTTCTTACTTTCCATAGGATTTGTAGTGATTTCTTTCTTTTCATTCCTTCATACATAAATTTGAGTCTTTTCTTTCCTTTTTTGATAAAGTTGGCTAAGGATTTATTAATTTTCTTTATTCTTCTGAAGAGCCAGCTATTTAATTCATTAATTGTTTGTATTGTTTTCTTAGCCTCCATTATGTTAATTTCTGCTCTAATCTTTATAATTTATTCCTTTGTATGAGCTTTGGGCTTCTCTTCTCTTCTTTTTCTAGAAGCTTGGTGCACCAAATGAGATTGCTTATTTGTGCTTATTCTGTTTTCCTGATATGAGAATTCATCACTGTATTTTTCCTTTTTATGACTGCTTTCATTCTGTCCCATAAATTCCAGTCTATTGCAACTGCTTTGTTATTTAGTTGTAGATATTGCTTAATTTATTAAGTAATTTAACCTGTGACTCATCAGTCATTTAGGAAGGTGTCATTTAATTGCCATGTGTTCATCGAGTTTTTTCAGTTGCTTTTCCAACAATTGTCAATTTCATTCAATTATTGCAGGTAATATGCATAGAAACAACAAGACACCTAAAATAGCAAAACAACTTCTTGGCAGCAAAGGCAAGACAAGAGGCATCACAATACCTGAATTTAAATTATACTACAAAGCTACTACATTAAAATTAGCATGACATTGGGAAAAAAAACCCAAGAATCAGTGGAAAAGATTAGAAGATGTAGTTAGAACTATAAACACACTCAGTCACCTTATCTTTGGCAACAGGGCTAAACATGCTTGCTGGAAGAAAGATAGTCTCTTTAATACATGGTGCTGAAAAAACTGACTCTTCAATTGACAAATAGCTAGACCCATATCTATCACCATAAACTAAAGTACAAATTGATCGAAGTTCTAAATATTAAAACAGAAATTATCTCCCTAATGTAAAAAATTGAGAGCAAATAAGATTAAAAAAATTCTGGGAAAAGGAAAGGAACTGCTCAAAGGAAAGAAACGATTGCGATGGGGCAAAGGAAAATAGAAGGAAAGGGAAAGATACACATCCAAGAAGAGGGAGCTATGGTGACCACTGCTTAAAGTCAGAGCAACCTCAGGTCTGCCCTGAAAAGTGGCCTGAAGAGACATGGTGTAGGATCCCTTTGATTTTTTTTTTCTTTTTGAGACAGGGTCTCACTATGCAGTTCAGGCTGGCCTTGAGCTCACTTTTGTAGCCCAGGCTGGTCTCAAACTCGCACTGATCCTCCTGCCTCAGCCTCCCGAGTGCTGGGGTTACAGGCGTGCACCACCACGCCTGGCTCCCTTTGATTTTTATATGGTAGAAATTACTACTCGTTCCTTTACCACTGCTTCTTAGGCTTCTATAGTGTGCTATGCAGTAGGTGAGGAGCTGTAATACAGTAGACAGGAAAACATGTTTGGTATCAAAGTAAAGGCCAACAAATCCATGCAGCCACAATGTTGGTACAAGGAAAGAGAAGATGCTGTAGTAATGCACTAGAAGCTGTATATATCCACGGATAGCTCTGTGTAGTGATCATCTTAGCGTACATACGGTCCATAGGCAAATGGGAAGGTTTCTCAGGAATCGACTTTTCATGAAGCTAGGAACAATGCCATATACCTACAGTCATAACACAGAAGCTGAGGAGAACTACAAAATTCAAGACCAACCTGAAATACTTAGATTCTCACAAAATGAAGTTTGGGGATACAACTAAATTGTACAGCATCCCTGTGTTCTGTGTCTGGTAGTGCCACAAACAAACAAATCAGCAGGTGATTTTCAGCTGCGACAGGGTAAGAAGAAGTAACCAGGAGAAGAGATAGCATGTGGTGGAGCAGAAGGAGGGCAGAAATAGCTGCAATTACAAAGGCCTGGGGGTGGGATTCACATGTTTAAGAACTAAAGGTGCTTGGCAAGTTATGTGTGCAAGGATAGCCCTGTTGATAATTTCACAGCTCTAGGACCCAGGCAGTGTGAGTCCACTAAGCCCAAATTACAGTCATGAAGGAAGTCACTATGAATTCAGGATGTTCCAATAATGAGTATAATAGCTATGGTACACCCATCAGAGACAATGACTCACTTGGTCACACAACTATTTGAGGGAAGTAATATGTATTTTTTATATTCAAGAATTGGGATAGAGAAGGAAGGGAAATTGGTCAAAGTTAGATATCATGAAAGTTTTAAGGGGGCAGAGGACATAGCTCAGTGGAATAAGTTCCTGCCTGGTAAGCACAAGGTCTTGAGTTCAATTCTCAGTTTCCCCACCCCACCCCCCCAAAAAAAGAGAAAGTGCTGGGAGTAGGTTCCCTGTTCAGAGTAGCTCTGGAACCCTTGGCCTATTGATCAGAAGCATGGAAATGCTTGTAACATCCTAACTGCACCCACAAGAACACAAAAAGTTCTGACATTTACTCCATAGTAATTAAATGACTGTAAAATATAGAGCTTGCTGTCATTTTCTCCTCCATCAGCTCAAAATTCTCTTCTAACCAGAACAAATTATCATCCTGTCTGTATTAAATGAAACATGAGGCATACACTAAGAAAGAAGGAAAGAAGTGCTGGTGAGACAGCTCAGCTGGACAAGCATCTGCTTAGGCAAGCACAGGGACCAGGGCTTGATCTCTACCTCCACATGCTATGCATGCATGTACCATGCACGCATGCAATCCTAGCACTGGGGAGGCTGAAAATAGGAGGATCACTACACATCTGAGCTGAATACTAGGACTCTGTACCAAATACATTTTTTAAAAAAGTAAGGAAGAAAAGAAGAGAAGGAAGGAAAAGAGGGAGGAAATAATTTGCTGCCGTAAAGAGGAAACAGCATTGTCACTGCTGAGAAATTCTTTGGAATAAAGAAATGAAATGAAGTTTTCTTTTCATTCTAAACAATTAACTGTTTTCATGAGTACATATTTTAAACATTAAAATTAAACAGTCCCAATATTATTGCTCATAAAGAAATTCATAATGCTTTTGGAGCTGAAGCAAGATATTCTTAAGAAAGGAATCACTGAGCTCAAGTCAACCTTCACCTGTGCTATGAGAACAGATAGCCATTGAAGAGACATCAAACAAACCACAGAGAACATTTGTTTGGACAGGAAGTGAGTGATGTGCACATTATCGAGGCACTGTACGTTCTGACAGTGTACACTTTCCTGGTAATGGGAAGAACCCACTGGGGAGAATGTGGTACCATCACACACAGTATGTAATGCAGCCCCTCACTGTGTAAACTGGCACCAGTCACAAGCATGGTGGAAGTAAAATTGCAGTGAACTTGGATGGAATTTTACTTTTAGCTCCTCTGCCAGTTGACCCATCAATCAAGAGATTTCAATCTCAATGCTCTCCAAGAGTCTTTTAATTGTCACATAAGACAGCTGTGTTCTCTGGGCTTTTACCACACCATGCTGGTGACTTTCTGATCTTAATAGTCTTCTAGAAAGGACAGAGCTACCTTTTCTCTAAATAAAGACATTCATGTTCACTTCCCTGAGCAAATTAAAAACTCATTTTGCTTTATGCGTGATATTCTGTACTGACCTACATTTAGTTTGATCTCTTCTGCTGTGTTCAGCAAGTGATATTTTCTCTTGAGGTAAAGCTTCTGAATAACAACCCTCAGACCATGGTGATGAACATCTGGGGATTAAACTTAATGATAACTAAGCAAAATCAGATGTGGTTGATGGTAGAATACATCTGGCCTGAATATGTGATCCTATACATTTTATTTTGAGTTTTTTATATTTTAAATTTATAATAATAATAATGCTAGTAATAATATTATTAGTATTATTATTTTAAACAGAATAAAAATAGTAAAAAGTAGAAACAATACCAAAATTTCACTAAAGTAGTAGGAATTCTACAGTGGTTGTTAAATTGCATATTGTGGCCTTCAAATTAGTTCAGATTACTTTTAGAAAAATAAAATACTGAGTTTTAGGAGAAGAACCCCTCTTCTTTAGTTAAATAGACATTTTGTGAGGCCATATAGAGGATTGTTGTTTTCTTTGCATCTGTAGTGCGTAGTTCTTAGCACTATTGTAATATTTGTCTTAGTTACGTTTTACTTGCTGTAGGACAAATACACGACACTCAAAATGAAGAAAGGAAAAATTTATTTAGCTCACAGTTGCTGGAGGTTTCAGTCCGTACTCAGCTGGGTCCAAGGCAGAGCGGTACAATGTGGAGGCCAGCAGTTCATGGCAGCAGAACAGCAACAAAATGGTGACAGAGGCAACCAACCAAGGGAGCAGAGAGCAACAGCCTGAGTCTGTCTCTCTGTCTCTCTTTATATTACATCAGACTCTCTGCTTCAGCCTATCTGCCTCAGGCTACACCTGTAATTCCCAGAGGTACTCAGACCCATAATCTCCCCAGTACTGAAACACATAATCCCAGTGACTCATGAGTCAAGTCTCAATCTATAGCAGTCCCCATCCCATGATTGCCTGAGGCTTTGGGGTGACAACTAGACATAAACCATAACAATATTTAAAATTACTTTGTTGTATTTGAATCTCATCCTTTTTATAGGTTTTGAAGGTTAGTATTCACCATGATCATTATTATAATAGTGTTTTAAACACTGAAAAACAATATCTAACAAGTCATAACTTCTTTATAAATACAGACTGAATGAAAGAAGGGAGAAATTACTCATTGTATAAGTGTTATGGATGTCCACACAGAGTGATGATAAATTTTATGTGCCACCTTAACTAGTTAGGGATGCCACATAAAACATACAAGCATGAATACATATCATATCACACATATTAATAGATAAAGTTCTTACTATTTCTGTTTTTCTGAGAACCTGGATGCTCATCATTTGATCTGGGCTATCTGATTTCAATAACCATAGAGGTAATCAATTACTTTTTCTGAGTAGATAGGGATAAAGGCTATACTATTATTCACCTTTTCCTGTACCTCAGAGGGGATAATTTTGCCTAAGACAGAAAATAGTGATCAGACATGATTGTCTTAGATATACATTTTGCATTCAAAAATGTTATTGATACATTCAATGGTTTTTATTTTTTATTTTTTTATTTTATTTATTTATTTATTTATTTTTTTGGTATTTTTGAGACAGGGTCTCGCTATGCAGTTGAGGCTGGTCCTGCGCTCACTTTTGTAGCCCAGGCTGGTCTCGAACTCGCACCAATCCTCCTGCCTCAGCCTCCCAAGTGCTGGGATTACAGGTGTGAGCCACCACGCCCGGCTATTTTTTTATTTTTTATGTATTTTTTTTTTGTCTTTTTTGAGACAGGGTCTCGCTATGCAGTTCAGGCTGGCCTTGAGCTCACTTTTGTAGCCCAGGCTGGTCTCGAACTCGCACCAATCCTCCTGTCTCAGCCTCCCGAGTGCTGGGATTACAGGCATGAGCCACCACGCCCAGCTTTCAGTGGTTTTTAAATTTGTTTGTTTGTTTAATTTTGGCCAGCTCAGCCCATCCCGGGCTGGGGATGGGGCTGGTGCAGCATATGGTGCTGGGGACTGAACTGCAGTCCCTATACTTGCCTAAGCTTGCCTAAGCACATGCTTTAGTCTGATGAGCTATCTCACCAGCTTTATTAATACCTTTTAGGTCTGCATAATGCTTATATCACATTCATCATAGGAAATTTGTACCTGTCCATGACAATTGTTGCTTCAATTTTCTCCCCTTGTTCCCTCCTCTCAACCTCCTTTTTCCTCTTGCTTATTTACAAAAGCTTTCACTTTTTCTGCTATTCTTTTTTCTTGCCCCTTCCTTCCTTTCCCTTCTATCCTTTCTTGTTTCCCTTCTTATTTTATATGTTATTCTCATTTCTGGCTGGGGAGAGAGCTCAGCGGCATAAGCGCCTGCCTGGCAAATAAATACAAGGGTCCAAGTTCAATCCCTCCTGGTGCCAAAAAATAAAAATAAAAACATTCTCATTTCCCAATACCTACCATACGTTTAAATTCTTATTTACACTTTCAGTTTCCCACATGGGCATTTAAATATGTGTGCCAGATTTATTTCATTTAAGAGTACTGTCTCAAGGTGCATCTATTTAGTTTGAAATGTCTTGAGTTCATCTTTCTTTGAGGCACACCAATTAAAATAATGATACATGAAATAATTTAAAAGATCTAACACTGGGATATTTCAGAGGTACGAGTAACTTTCACGGTGCTGCCTGGGAGTCTGGGCTCTAATGCACCTACAGAACATTGGGAATCATCATGGTCAGATGGTCTGAGAGAGGTAAGGACAGAGAAAGGCTGAGGAGCGCTACAACCAGTGAACGGACCATAGCAGCAGCTGAGCTTCCTGCAGCCCGTTCAACTACCAGTGGTGCACACAACCAGGCCACCTACTTATCTCTCAGGAGCAATGGGAGTTGTCTGTCTGGGTTTCAGTGGAGCAAGATAAGTAAGTGTAGAGACCCACTGTGCAATGTGGTGCCTGGAGTCAACCACAGTGCATGGTGAAGCTCCAGTGGTGTAATTGGTTGGCATTGTCATATAACAACAATGCACGGTGTTCTTAAAATATACTAAAAGGGCAAGTGAAGTCTTCTTACCACTAATGACAGTAATAAATAGGGTGTGCAGAGACACAGTTATGGACTGGATTGCAGTGAGTGAGGTGCACTTTAAAAGAATCAAATTATACAGGTTAGATATGTGTATCCCTGAGGCACAGTAAAGATTTGCATGTGAATGACTGAATGCCTGCATGGATTTCTATCACCAACAAGATTAAAGGAAAACTGAATTGTTACTGTATTCAATGCGAAAAGTACATAGCATTGTGTTGGATGGGTCACCATGGGCCTGGGGTTCCCAGGGGAACAATAAAAGAAGCAGGTGCCCCCCCCACCCCGTACCTTTGACCCCACCAGAAAACTACGAAGTGCATGACTCTTAGTTGGGCCAGACAAACCACCAGCTGGGGCCCGAGTTACAAGTTGAGGCAGAGTTACTTCTCTGAGATGCTTTCTTCTTCCTTGCAATGAAAGGAAACAAACCCAGATCTTTCCACAGAGGGAAGACAGGGCCAATTTAGACATTCTAAAATACCAAGAAAAGGTCAGAACAAAAAAAAAAAAATTCGTAACACATTATGTTGGACCAGATTTTCCTTTGATCTTTAGCTCTTTCCAGAACACTGTGATACACATGCCATTTAGTGAGTAGTATCTTATTTATTTTTTTGGTGGTACTGGGGATTGACCCCAAGACTTTGCGCTTGCCAGACAAGCACTTATTGCACTGAGCTATCTCCCTGGCCCAGTATCTTTATAATTATAATCCTTACAGTAAGTTTCTTTTCTGAAGGGTAAAATAGATACTGACAAAATGGAATTAATTTATTCAAAAGTAAAAGAGTTACTGAGTTGAGGAGAAGGGCAGGAGAGAGAGTGGTGAGAGGATATTTGTGTATGTATGTAGGCAAGATGGTTTGGACAACTGAACTGTGGATTTCTGTTGGTCTGTAGAGGGGAGCAGATAATGCTTAATTTGTTTTTTCTTCCTTTTCAAGTGCTTCTCCTTTGTCTCTTAATTTTTATATATTTCTTTCTTCTCCCAATTTTTTATGCATATATCTAGTAATATGAATAACGGTTTGGAAGATAATATCATGCATTACAACAAATACTGTGAAATTCATATTACTTTGTTAAATGAAATTCTATATCACTTGTAATTTTTCTGTTTTAACACTGCTTTGTCCTCTCTTCAAAAAACAAAAGTAAGTTTCTTCATGATGTAATGCCAGGCAACAAATAAAATACCATTGCTTATATTATTACAGTATGTGCTGATAAAACAGTGATCCAGTGATGGTTGTTATTTACCGGAGCTTCTAGAGAGACCTCAGCAACTGGAGATTTTATTTCTAGAGGATGAGCAGTAGCAGTCATATCCTTTTCCAAATATTCAATATAGATTATTGGGATTTTTTTTGTATGTTTGTTTTGTCTTGTTTTGTGGCTGATGAGAACACAAAGCAACTCCATGGAAGTCAAGGGTGTGTGTTCCTATGTCCTAAATTACTCACTGTTTGAAAAGAGGTGTTGACCAGTATCAATGTGCCAAGGGGAGAAGTCTTGATGATAAGAAGACCAAAACTACCTTCTGATTTGGTGCTTTTGTGTGTTTGCCTGAACATGCTATGTTTAGTGACAACTTGACTAACACAGTAAAGATACACTGAGACAAACACTCATTCTTTGTTTCCAATGGATGTACTCCTATGTCATGTCAAAGTGTTTGTTTCCCTAACACTGGCCCTATGAGATGCAGAGGACTAGTGTTGAGTATTTATGCCAAGTAACAGATACCCCAATATGCAGTATCTGTAATGAGTGGCCTTTCTTCTTTCACTCAACATAAAATCTAAATTTCCCAAGGCCATTCACAATGAAAAGAGTTAACTCTGAGATAATTATTTTCTACTTTAATATTTTTTATTTTGGATGTGGTAGTCAGATAGTTGTTCCACCAGTGTAATCAATATTAATTCTACTCCTTTAAACTTCTCACACTTGTGTCTCTCTTGCACACAAGAGTTTGCTCACCTGTCATAGTACAAACTTAGCCCTCCATAAATATTTGGTAACCGAAAGAAGACTTTTTGCTTCTTCATGGTGACATTCATCATTTTCTTTCAGAAAGTTTTCATTTCTGCCTAACTGTAGTTCTTGAAGGGGCAGCCATGTGGACACACTGGAATTTTCTTCCTTCTCTCTCAATGATTGAAAATTCACCTCCGACAACCTTCCCTGAGTGATTGACCTATGGGAAAGACTGTAATCCCATTATGAGATCCCAGCTGAAGGAAAAACACTGATAAAGATATAATTGTCCTTCTTTGTAACACTATTTTGATGATACATTAATTATACCTGTGTTTCACCTACATAGTTTTCAAACTGTATGCACGAAAGGATTAATTCGAGTGGCTAAATCAAGATGCATGTTAAAACTTGTGGATTAAGTTGTTAGTTTGTACAGTAAGTATGGATAGGATAAGGATATTATGAAAGTTACGTATTACTCAGCTTTAAATAGACTGCTTTGGTGAGAACAAATGAATGAGTTCACACAGAGGCACTCGTTGAAAGAACACATTTCATTTTTATAGACCTGGAGAGTAGGCTTCAGGCTTCATGCTTCTCCCATGTGCATGGCTAATGTACTCTAATTATGTGAAAGTCTAACTTTTCTTCAGCCTAATGTGGCCAATATAACTGACCAGTTTGTGAGTTGGTCAAAATATTATCCTATGACAATATAACACAGAGGTTAAACCCTGTTTTATTAATTAATTTATTGCAAGAAATTATCACAGAACTGGTGGTTTTGTAAGGAAGGGCTTTGGAGATAGGGAAAGAAGACTAAGAGCAGTTAAACTTTGCTAGAGGAATTATTTTAAGAGAAATTTAAATGGCGAGGATTGAGAGAGAGAGAGAGAAGAAAACCAGATGTAGAAAGGCTCCAGACAGTACGAATGGCATAAGAACAAAGAAAGGAATGCTTTTTAATGGAGAGATTCCTCAGAGGCAGCGCTGCCTTGGAGGAATCCAGGTACATAGTAAACAAGATAGCCATCTCTCCTTGCCTCCAGTAAAATGCAAAGAAAGTGAGGGGCAGCTGCCTGACTCAAAAGAAAACTCTTACTTGGTATATAAAATATGCATTCCCACTTACAGATAAATATCTGCATATAAATGTACATGTGCGTGTATTTATATTCTAGGATCACTATATTGCTGCACTAGGTATACATGCACCTTGTTGCTTAATCACTAACTCTAAGCTGACTTTAACAGTCTCTGCCTGTGCAACTTATAAATCCCAGAGATAAGGCCCTGATGAGGAAAAATAGAAACAGGCAGTAAGAAATGAAAGTCCATCAAAAGAAATAGTCTGTAGGTAAGGATGCCTGATTTATGGTCTTGTGGCCAGATAGTCATCCAAAGACAGCCCAGGAAGCCTTGCAGATTGCTATGGGTTTCAGGTACCAACCTAGAATGAAGGGTACCAAAAACCTAGTGAAGGAAACCAGGGACAAAGGCTTATGGTTATTCATTCAGGCTCCTGCTTTGTCCCTGTAGCAGCTTGTTTTTGCTTTTTTCTTCCTTATAAGTAGAGTATCTTCCTTTCCTAAACTTTGTCACTCTGTCACTCTGTCCTTACTGGTGCTGAGTTCATGATGTCAGGTGGCTGCTCACTCTGGATTCAACTGTGTGAAGAGACAAATATATCATGTCATAGTTCTGAAGAATAGAAATCTGAAATACTACACAGGGCTTGTTATGGTTTATGTCTAGTTGTCCCCCCAAAGCCTCATGTAGTCATTGGGCGGAGACTTCTAGAGTTTGAGACTTGATCCATGATCCCTGGGATTATGGGTTTTAGTACTGATGGGATTATGGGTCGAAGTACTTCTGGGATTATGGGTGTAGCCTAAGGCGGGGGCTGAGGTGGAGAGTCTGAATGTTATATAAAGAGAGACAGAGAGACAGACTTGGGCTGTTGCTGTTGCTCTGCTGCCGTGTTTGGTTGGCTATCTCTGCCGCCATTTTGTTGCTGTTCCACTGCCATGAACTGGATGCTCTCTGCTCTGTTCCACTCAGGCTTGGACCAGCTGAATATGGACTGAAACCTCCACGAACTGTGAGCTAAATAAACCTTTCTTCCCTTCATTTTGAGTGTCGGGTATTTGTCCCAGCAACGAGTAAAAGGTAACTAAGACAGGGCTCAAAGCCAGGGGTCAGCGGGTTGAATCTTGCTGAAGGCTCTGAATAACAATCTATTCCTTGATGACTCCAACTCTTCCAGGGCACTTTACTTCAGAGATTAGTACTGCTCTGATTTCTTCTCTACCTTTCTGCAGTTGTACCTTTACTTCAGACACTATTAAAGCAGAGATTTCTTTTTTTACTTCAAAGATTATTTGTGATTGATTTCGTCTATACTTTTCTGCAGTTTTTTTTTTTTTTTTTTACTTCAGACACTATTAATTCAGAGACTTTTTTTTTTTTCTTTACTTCAGAGGTTATTTCTGATCTGATTTTCTCTATGCCTTTCTGAAGTTGTTTCTTTACTTCAGATGCGATTAATTCAGAGATTTTAGCTGTGTGATTTCCATTTTCTTCTATGCTAACGTCTCTTGCATTTGTTCTAGGTGGGCTTGGGGCCTGAGATTGCATCTTGCTCCTTCTCTTTGTCATTTTATATAGCACTGTCCTTTGACCTTTGGTGTAGAGCTTTGGTGCAGTTATGCCATTAGCACCTCCTGAAATTTGGGTCCAGATCTAACAAGTTTGATCTTTTCCCAATGTGGGCCTGGCTGCTGTGCTCAGCTTCTTCCTGCTGCAGCCTGTGGAAGTGAACTGGCTGTATTCCTCTGGAAAGATGTTGAGCTCCTGGATTAGCTGGGAATGTCTGACCCCCACCCTCTCTGCCGGGAATTTAGTTACAGGGTTCCACAGTAGGTGCAGGGTCTGGAGTTTCAATGGAGAAATTCTGGTCATGGCATGCAGGCAAAGGTTCCTACTCACACATCGGTTCTGGTTTCAGAGCTGGAAAGAAGTTCTGAGCAAGGAAGACATTCTGAGTCTGGTGCACAGGCCAGAAGTCCAGGTCAGTTTGTTCTTGGGCTCACGGTCCCTTCCTTCACCCTCAGAGCATCCTCACCAGCATGTACTCGACCATCACACCTGTTTTGTGCCCTTAAATGTCCTTCATTAGAATTGGTCCACCCTGACAACCAAGAGTAATCTCCCCATTCACATTCTTAGTGCTTTATCAGTTGGCCAGTGGTGTGTTCACAGGCTCCAGAGGACAAGGCACAGACTTCTGAAGATTTTTTGTTCTGCCTACCAATTTATATGCATCTTTTGCTAGTGAGAACGTTGAATTCCAGGTCTATTGTCTTCTGCTACTTTTTAATCTCTAGAATAAAATTCACATCAACATCAGCATTTTAAGAATTAAAGGAGACAATGAGTGTGAGAAAGTGCATTGACTGGTGTGTCTGGATAAGCAACAGTGAGTCTGTGTGTGTTGCACCCTTATACCCTAGGACCATGTTGCTGCTTCCATGGACTTTCGTTAGGAGATGTAGACTCTAGACGAGCAGATGCTTTATTTTTTTCATTTCCTTGAACACTAGTGTCTCCTATTTTCAGCTTCCTAAGCAGACAAATATGACCAATTTCCCTCAAAGAGAAGAAATAATGAGACATCAAGAAAGAATAGTAAGAAATACTTTAGGAAGCTCTGACTGCACAGATAATTTCAGAGCTGAGCAGAGTAGCCTGACCCAGATATCCTATGGACAATACTCTCACCACTCCATCCTTAGATATTGGCCTTAATCTCTCAGTTCTGCTACTGCAGCAGCAATTATTAGCTCATGAGATGGTGACTGGAAAACACATAACACATGCGTGCGTGCACGCGCACACACACACACACACAAGCATACACACAAGGTGGACAATCATAATTTCAATCAAAAGTAATATGTTACTGAAGTACTGTGTACAGCAGACTTTAATAAAGTACTGTGTACTGTTCTACACAGTACTTTAGTATCTATGCAAAGTCATAGATATATTGTCAAGTAACATTTTTGATTTTTCAAGAAATTATAACAATTGATTCATATACATGCAACCAGTCTGTCTTTAGCAGTTTCCCCAATGATATTTTTTTTTTTTGTCTTTTTGAGACAAGGTCTTGCTATGCAGTTCAGGCTGGCCTTGAGCTCATTTTTGTAGCCCAGGCTGGTTTCGAACTTGCACCGATCCTTCTACCTCAGCCTCCCGAGTGCTGGGATTACAGGTGTGTGTCACCATGCCCGACCTTTAATTCTTATCTAATATTTTCTTTCTTGCAGAGAAGAGAAAATCCATTACATTTTGTGTGATAGTCTAACACTTGAAGACTATTGTGAAATCTGTACCAAGATTTGTAGTAACACAGATTTCACATCTATCTGATAGTGATTTCTACATTTCTATAAGCAATGAAAATAATTGTTAGTCTTTAGACTTTCCTATAACTCGTTTTGCTTTAAGATGCACTTGGGAAATTTAGAAGGTAGTGGAACAAATGCAATTAGCAAATACATACTGCATAACTTTTACCTTCCAGAAGAAAGTAATGAGGATGGCACTGGTGACTGTCATCCTACTCTTGTGGTCTTTCCAAGACAGAATCAAGACAGCGGGCTATAACATTTTTTCTACCATTTTAGTGTTCTTTCTTATGCAGAAAAATAACTAATAAAACAACATATATGAGAAGACAGGAGCCCTCACAGTCTGTGAGGAGGTGGCCATGGGTCCCACTGCTGATTGAAAGCAACTCTACAGAAAGCCAAAATCATGCAAGCTTACCTTAATGACTGCACTATAACAAAACAAAAACAGGTTAAGATCTTAAATATGTCTGAATGCAGACAGAATTAGATAACTGCAAGTTACAAAAATACCAAATATCCTCTTTAACCCAACTACTATGAATAATCTGGATTCTCATTGGTTCTCTACCAAGTATGGCTTTGACCTGGCATTCTCCCACTTGGGTAGAAGTAAGCACTTAATCCTATAACTACCAACACTTTCTTACAACCTCTAATCTAAAAGCACAACCATTCTTCCTTAAATCCTCTCTAAGATTATACAGCCTAACCTGAAGCTTGAATATGCTCATTTCTCACATGTACTTCCATCCCTATAAGAATTCAAGATACCTAGCACTCATAGATATGTTCCTAATAGTGTGTGCTAGAAAGCATAGGTGGAGAAGTCTTCTTTAGTGAGCTGGAAATTGGCTGAAAATTGAGTAAACAAAGAATAAATAATGTAAGCAGAGCAAGAGAAGCCAGTGGAAAACTCCTAGGGTTAGGTCATGCCTGGGTGAGTTCAATGAAGAAAAAAGATACAGAGATATCCAACTCTGTGAGAGGGCTGGATGAAATTAAACTATAGATTTTGAGGGATTGTGAATGCTACCATGCTATAGGATGAAAGTCTTCATCTATTTATTTATTTATTTATTTATTTAAATTGTTTATTATGTTTTTAAGATTAAAAATAGCAGAAACAAAAATAGAAAAAAAAAACGGTGGCAAGAGTACATATAGTACAGAATTTCAAAACAAAAATAATTTAACAATGATTGCATTATATATTTTCATCATCAGATCAGTACAGATCAACAGATATAGGTATGTAAGAATGATCAAACAATTAAACAACACTTTCAATAAACATTAATTTTTTAACTCTTCCAAATGCATTTTGTATTTAAATCATTCTTCTTAAAAATTATATACATATATATATATATACATATATACATATATATACATATATAAATATATATATACATATATATATAAATATATATATATATATATATATATACATATATGGGTTGAGACTGCAGAAAATGCAAAGCAAGGTCCTGAGATTAATTCCTGGTTCCGCCCAAAATTTATTTATCTATTTATCTATTTATTTATTTATTTATTTATTTATTTATCTATTTATTTATTCTCTTGATTCCTTACAGTAGGGAGACTATATGATATTTGCATATGTAGGTCTGTTTTATTTCACTTATGAGTATGCGTTCAAGATGCATCCATTTATGTATGAAGTCTTCTAGTTTATCATTCTTTATAGCTGAATAATATTCCATTTTATGAAAATACCATATCTTTCTTCAACCATTCTTAACATGATGGGCATTTTGATTGTTTCCAGGATTTAGCTATCACAAACTGTGCTGCTATAAACATAGGTGCACAGATATCACTATGATATCATGTTTTCAGTTCTTCTGGAAAAATTCCCAGTAGGGGATAGCTGGATTGAGAGGGATTTCCAGCTCTAGTTTTTTAAGGAGTCTCCACATTGCTTTCCATAATGGCTGCAACAGTATGCATTCCCGCCAGCAGTGGAGAAGTGTTGTTTTTTCCCAACAGCCTCTCCAATATTAATTGTTGGTTGATTTCTTTATAGTAGCCATTCTTTCTGGGGTGAGATGGTATCTAAGTCTTGTTTTGATTTGCATTTCATGAATGGCTAGTGGTGTGGAGCATTTCTTCATGTATTTATAGGCTTGTTGAATTTCTTTCTCTGAGAAGTGTGCATTCACCTCACATGCCCATTTCTGGATAGGGTCTTTGAATTTTGGTACTCTAATGGTTGTTAGTTCTTTATAAATTCTAATAGAAGGCCTTTGTCTGAATATTTATTAGTTAAATTTTTTTCAAAAGTTGTGGGTTGCCTTTTCACTTTGTTGGTAATTTCTTTTTTTTTTTTTTTTTTTTTTTGGCTTTTTGAGACAGGGTCTCACTATGCAGTTCAGGCTGGCTTTGAGCTCACTTTTGTAGCCCAGGCTGGTCTCGAACTCGCAACGATCCTCCTGTCTCAGCCTCCCAAGTGCTGGGATTACAGGTGTGAGCCACCACGCCCGGCGGTAATTTCTTTTAACATGAAAAAACTTTTCAGCCAAAGAATGTCCCATTTGTTGATTGTTTTGCGTTAAACATGCATTTTGATTCTTGTCCATGAACTCTTTGCCTACCCTGATATCTTTAAGATTTCCTCCTACTTTCTCCTCTAAGAGACTTAGGGTTTCTCTTATAATATTGGGATCTTTAATTCATTTTGATTTTAGTTTAGTGCATGGTGATAGACTTGAGTCAAGTTTTAGTTTTCAGCATGTGGAGAGCCAGTTTTTCCAGCATCATTTGTTAAAGAGGCTATCTTTCTTCCAGTAAACATGTTTGGCCCTTTTGTCAAAAGTAAGGTGGCTGAGTGTGTTTGGATTTACTTCTGCATCTTCTAATCTATTCCACTGATCCTCAGGTCCATTTTTTTTTTTTTTTTTTTTTTTTTTTTTTTTTTTTTTTTTTTTTTTTTTTTTTTTTTTTTTTTTTTTTTTTTTTTTTTTTTTTTTTTTTTTTTTTTGCCAATAACATGATGATTTTATCACAGTAGCTCTGTAGTATAATTTTAGATCAGCAATTGTAATACCTCCTGCCTTACCTTTGTGGCCCGGGATTGTCTTTACAATTCTGGGTCTTTTTTTGGTTCCAAATAAATTTTAGGAGTGATTTCTCCAGGTTTGTGAGGTATGTTGATGGTATTTTGATGGGAATTGCATTAAATCTGTATAACAATTTAGGAAGTATGGCCATCTTTGCAATGTTGGTTCTTCCTATCCAGGAGCAGGGAATATCTTTCCATTTTCTGAAATACTCTAGGATCTCTTTTTTCAGAGTACTGTAGTTTTCATTGCAAAGGTTTTTTACTTCCTTAGTTAGGTTAATGCCTAAGTATTTCATTTTATTTGATGCTATCATAAAAGGTATTTTCTCTAATTCTCTCTCAGTGTGTTTGTTATCTGTATAGAGGAATGCCACTGACTTTTGTGTGCTGACTTTATAACCTGCTATGCTACTGAATTTGGGTATTAGTTCTAGCAGCTTCTTGGTGGAGTTTTGGGGTCTTCCAAGTAGATTATTATGTCATCTGCAAATAGTGATAGCTTTACTTCTTCTTTACCTGTTATTATTCCTTTTATTTCTCTTTCTTGTTTAATGGCTGTAGCTAATGATTCCAGAACTATATTGAATAGGAGTGGCGATAGAAGGCATCCTTGTCTTGTACCAGATTGGAGAGTAAAAGACTTCAGTTTTTCCCCATTTATAATTATGTTAGCTGCTGGATTATCATAGATGGCTTTTATCCAGTTGAAGTAGAGGCCCTCTATTCCAATTTTCTGTAGGACTTTCAAAATGAATGAGTGTTGGACTTTGTCGGAGGCCTTTTCTACATTAACTGAGATGATCATGATGATTTTTGGTTTCGACTCTATTGATATAGTGTATTGCATTTATAGATTTGCGTATATTGAACCATCCTTGCATCCCTGGGATGAATCCTACCTGGTCATGGTATAATCTTCTTGATGATTTGTTGTATTCTAGTTGACAAGATTTCACTGAGGTTTTTTTACATGCATGTTTATGAGAGAAATTGGCCTGTAGTTTTCTTTTCTAGTTGCATCTCTCTCTGGTTTGGTATCAGTGTAATACTTGCCTCTAGGAATGATTTTGAAAGGATTACTTCCTTTTCGATTTCATCGAAGAGTTTGAGGAGTGTTTGGATTATGTCTTCTATAAATTTCTTGTAGAAGTCAGTGGTAAATCCATCAGGCCTCAGACTACTTTGTCGATAGGCTTTTTATTACATTTTATATTTCATTGGCTGTTGTTGGGTTGTGGTGAGCTCTTATGTCTTCTTTATTCAGTTTGGATAATTTGTACTTTTCTAGGAATCTGTCCATTTCATCTGTGTCAATTTTGTGAGAGTAAAGATTCTCAAAGTAGCTATTTATGATCTTAATCTCTGCTGGGCTGTAGTCATTTCACCCTTTTCATTCCTTATTGCTTGAATTTGAGTTCTTTCCTCTTTTTCATGAGGTTATCTAGCGGCTTATTAATTTTATTTAATCTTTCAAAGAACCAGCATTTGGATTCATTAATTCTTTGTATTGTTTTCCTTATCTCAGTTGAATTAATTTCTGCTCTACTCTTTATAATTTCTTCCCATCTGTGGGCTTTAGGTTTTGTTAGTTCTTCCTTTTCTAGTTGGGTTTGGTACTCCATGAGAGTATGTGTTCCTGTTCTGTTTTCTTAATGTGTGAGTTCAGAGCTATAAATTTTCCTCTAAGAACTACTTTCATTGCATCCCATAAATTTTGGTAGGTTGTATCTGAATTTTCATTAAATTCTAGATATTGTTTAATTTCTTGTTTAATTTTAGCTGTAACCCACTGGTTGTTGAAAGGAGTGTTGTGCAATTTCCATGTATTTCTGGATTTCTTGTAGTTTTTTTGTTTGTTTTGTTTTGTTTTGTCATTTATTTCCAGTTTCATTGCACTGTGGCCAGATATTATGCATGGGATAATTTCTGTTTTCTTGAATATACTTAAGCATGACCTATGTACTAATATGTGGTCTATTTTAGACAATGTCCCATGTGCAGCTGAAAAAAGTGTGTATTCAGAAGTGGTTGGTTGGAACACTCTGTGTAGGTCCAGTAATTCCAGTTGTTCCAAGTTCTGGGTCAGTTCTGTTATTTCTTTGCTAATTTTTTGTCTGCTTGACCTATCTTTTTTGGATAAGGTGGTGTTAAGGTCTCCTGTTAATTTTGTGGTATTGTATATTAGGTTTTTCATGTCCATTAAGGGTTGTCTTATAAAACTTGATGCTCCTGTGTTGGGTGCATACATATTTATTTATTTATTTTTCTTTGTAAAATTTATTTCTGTTTATTCTTGACATCATTCACATGGTTATACCTCACATTCCAGTGCAAACCAATATCTATTTCTTATCCACTACAAAATTAACCAAACTAAAATACAACTCCTGAATTGAGACTCCTTAGATACTGAGGGACCAAGTAGCTCCACACTTACAGTGTAGAAGTACGATATCAATGGACTGGTGATTGGACTCTGTAGGATGGTAAATGCAATGACTTTTGCAAGTGTTTTCCATTAATTATATTTTGGTATTGCTTCTCAGCCTTTTGGCTAAGATCATGTATAATTATCTTTTGGTATAAAAACTACATTTTCCATAAATAGACATAACTAAAGGTCTTCTATGTCACATTGATTTACAAACAGGTCATTTCATCTGAAGCAGAATCCCTCATTAGTCTAACTATACTCCACATGTCAACTGAACAAATATTAGTACAAAATGCATTCATGCAATTTTTTGGCTATGTAGATCTTTGTCTTGGATTTTCCCCCTAACCAGTATGTAGTGGCCTTCTTTGTTTCATTTGCTCAATCTTGGTTTGAAGTTTAGACTGCCTGCAAACAGGATTGCTACACCTACTCTTTTTTTTGAGTTGCTGGAGCATGTATTATTGTTTTCCATCCTTTAATTTTTAGCCTATGAATTTCTTTGTGAGTTAAGTGCATTTCTTGTGTACAGCATATTGTTGGATTTTGTTTTCTTATTCATTTTGCTAGTCTACTTCTTTTAATTGGAGAACTGAGTCTGGTTACATTGATGGTTATAGTTGAAATGTATTGATTTATGATTGACAATACCTTTACTTACTATTGTTTATCCCTTTTTCTCCTGTGTTTAATTGAGTACCCTATTTGGTGGGATCTTTGTGTTCTCTTTTTGTGAGTTTGAGTCATTTTGGTCCCTCTCTAAAATACTTTTTAGTATACCATGTAGGGTTGGCTTTGATGTCATGAAAGTCTTTAGTTGCTCCTTGTCACTGAAGTATTTCACTTCTCCCTCATACTTGAAAGAGAGTTTTGCGGGGTATAGCAGTCTGGGCTGAAATTTGTTTTCATGGAGGACTTGAAGCACTCTGCTCCATGCTCTTCATGACTTCATGTTTTGTGAAGAGAAATCTGCCATTATTCTGATGGATTTTCTTTTAGATGTAATCCGTTTCTTTTCTCTAGCAGCTTTTAGTATATTATTCTGCTACTGGATTTCTGGGATCTTGACTATGATATGTCTGGGTGTGTTTTTATTCGGGGTTCTATATGCTTCAGGTCCCTGAATGTCTGACTGTTTTCTCATATTTGGGAAGTTTTCTGCTATTATTTCTCCCCATATTCTTTTTATATCATTTGTGTCAACTCCTTCCTTCTGGGTAATTCCTATTAATCTCATGTTGTTCATTTTTGCATCATCTTGCAGATGTTGAATTATTTTTTCCTGCATCCTAGTTATTTTTAAGAGATCCTTTCTTACCTTTTCACTAGCTGTGACTGTGTCTTCAAGATCCAAGACTCTATCTTCACTTTGGTTTTGCTAGCTTGAGACTGAGATTATATTTTCTTGTATATCTCTTTGAAACTGTTTCATGCGATCTATTTCTTTCCTGTATTGCTCAATCAGAGAATCCATCATTTTTCTATTCTCCTTTAATTTTTTTATCAATGTTCTCTTTAGTAGTACTGAAGTCTCTCATTATAGTTATCCTTTCTCACTGTAGCTCAGAGACTATTTCTGTTCTCTTCTCCTCTCTACCTTTCTGTAGTTGTTCCCCTACTTTAGGTGCTATTAATTTAGAGAGCTCTTTTTTAACTTTAGAGGTTATTTCTGACCTGCTTTCCTCTATACATTTCTGCAGTTGTTTTTCCACTTCAGAGTCTATTAATTCATGTATTTCTTTTTTTACTTCAGATGTTAGCTCTGATCTGAGTTGCTCTGTATGCTTCTGCACTTGTCTACCTCAGGTGCTACCGACTCAGGGATTTCGGCTGTATGATTTCTGATTTTTTTTTTTTTCCATGTTAGTGTTTGCTATATTTGTTTTGGTGGACTCGGGTCCTGAAATTGGACCTTGCTCCTTGTCTTTATCATTTTTATAGCAGTGATCTCTACACTTTGATGGACTTATGCAGTTAACACCTATGGAAATTTGGGTCTGGATCCACCAAGCTTGTTCTCCTCCAGAAGTGCCTGGCTGCGAGTTGGAGCTCAGGCTGCTGGCTACTACGAGGTACCGTGGGTCATGACAGTGGTCAGCAGTGTGGGGATGGTTGGTTGTTGTGTGGGACCAGTGGGTGGAGTCAGGGTTTCATGCAGTTGTCGAGTCAGGGGATGAATGCCAGCTGAGAGAGTTCCTACCTGGCTGTCGCGAGGCCTCGTCAGGAAGGTGGGTGGAATTGGAGCTCAAGCTGTTCGTGAATGAGGGGATGGATGTGGGCTGAGGCTTCTGCACGACCTGGCTGGGTGCTGGGCAGATTCCGAGGTACAGCTGGCTGGACACCGCGCTGCTGGATCAAGATGGCGAGCAACCATTTTTCTACATTTTCCAATACCTAATCGCTTCCAAACATCAAAAAAGGCTCAAGCCCATCATTCTTTGCCTCCTTATCAATAGTTTTCTTAAAACTGTCAGCTTTCTATAAAATAACCTCATTCTTCCTGTACTCAAACCCAATGGCTCCTATTATTTATTTCAAGAGCTCAGAATTATTAATAATGTAGTTATTCCTATTCATCTGGTGGTGCAAAATCTCTGTACCATGCCTTCTTATAGCTCCTTCCACTGCTCACTTTACTGTCCTAGACCTTAAAGATGTCTTCTTCACTATTCCCTTGCACCCAGATTTCCAGGACGCTTTTTGCCTTCTCATAGACTAATCTAAATAGTCCAGTTTCAACAGCTCACATAGATAGTCCTGCCTCAAAGGTTCAAAGATAGTCCTCACTTCTTTAGCCAAGCTCTTGCTGCTGATCTCAAGACTCTTGGTCTTTAGCCCAGCCACTCCTTCAATATACCAATGACCTCCTCCTTTGCCACCCCTCTCATACCCTGGCCCTAAAACATACAGCTACTCTTCTCAATTTTCTATCAGTATGAGGTTACAGGGTCTCTTGCTCCAAAGCTCAGATAACTTAATCAGAAGTCAAATATTTAGGGCTCATCCTCATTCCCACTACTGGTATAGTCACTTCTGACCACAAAGCCCTTGTTCGTGACCTTCAGGTGCCCACCACACAATGATAGATTTCTTCGTCTGGCTAATTTCTTCTGTCTCTGGGTTCCCAAATTGCTTCTCTAGTACAGCCTCTCTATAAAACATCAAAATGTTCCTTGTTAAAACCCCCTTGACCTATACATTCCTCCTTTCATAAGTTGCAACAGGCCTTCCTAAGCAGCCCAGATCTCCCTTTACCCAACTCAACTCAGCCTTTTATCAACCCTACATACTTCTTTTCAGGCTCACAATACAGTGGACATTTTATGATATAAAAAGAGACCATCTTTTTCAGGCAGAATCCTGCCTTTCTAAACAACTATAGACGACATAGAGGGCAGATAGACTCCGTGTCTCTACACACAGCAGCTGCCACACTATATAACAAATACACTTAATGTTCATAGTGGATCCTTTTTTATCACTGTTTCTACCTGTAGCCCTCTCAATCCCACCACCTTCTTCTATGGCTCTAATAAGGCCTCTCAATATAGTTGTGTCACAGTCCTACAGATGACCCTGACTCTCTTTCCTCACATTCATAGATAAATCCAAAGATTGATACTGCTCTTCAACATGGTCATAGTAAAATGACACAGTCAGAACATAGCCCCCCCTTTTGCTTCCCTTCTTGTGTCCTTTAATCATGATGACATGTACTCATAACATGCTGTCTTTTTTAAACTTTTCAAGATTTCTTCAGTCTCTGATGCAAGCTGTCACTATCACCTTCGAGTCCTAGCTGAGACATCTGACACTAACTTCTACATGGGCACGAACTGCCATTCTGTTAACTCCCCTCAGCCCCAAGACGACACCCCAGTTCAGCAGGAAGCAGTCTAAGAGACATGTTGTTATATAACAGCCAAAGAATGGGAATGATAGGTTCTGGCCCTAGTGTGAATTGCTGAATCATTATGGTGGCCATGTGGTATGGCTGAAGCCCTTAAAACAACAGCTTATCTTCCCAAAGACCACCTCCCCCTTCTTCTCCAACTCAGCCCAGGGTGTAATTTCCTTCCACCTGTCCTGCCACCTCAGGGAAGGCACCAATCAGCCCCTCAGGTAAATCTAAACATCCTCCTCAAGCCCCACCCCTGGCAAAAGGCCATAAAAGCCTCAGTCTCCCTTTGTTCCAATTCAGAGAATTCCTTATCTTCCCTGAATTCTCTCTGTGTCCTCCAAGAAAATAAAGCCCCGTTCCCTTTTTCCTTTTGCCTGTTTCTCTGCTGTGACACCATGCAACACCTATCACTTATTAGGCCACTCTGTTAAGAATATGTAATTGCCAGAGCCTGGAAAAGAAGACTGAGATCTAGAAAAGAATCTGGACAGGAAATGACAGTGGATTTGTCCAGGGTACAATAATGTAAGTGGTGAGGGGTGGGACTCAAGGAGAGAACAGGCCACGGAAATCTTATCAATGGAACCCAGTGTACTTGCAATAAGTTCTCAGGTGGATTGCCATATACAAGAAGTTGGAGAACAACAAACTAAACTTATTCTCATCTTTTCATGAAGAAGGAAGTAATTTGACTTTGGCAAAATTCCTGGCGTTGGGATGGGCCCAAGATCACTTATGGTAGGAATCTAAACAAAAGCTATATTCCAAAATCAATAGTACTACTCCTGGCTATCAGTTTCTATAAATATCTGCAAAGAGCTCCAGGGTGATAAAACTGAAGAATGTGCAGTATTTTTTCTAAGTCTATCTTGGTATCAGAATGAAAACATCTTGTGAATGGTATATCACAATCAAAATTCAAGATTTAATTTAGAAACTCAGGATTCAAGCTATAACCCATAGGAACATTGTAGAATGTTGCCGCCTGAGAAAGCAGGGACTGCGGTATGGACACAGGGACTGTTCTCCTGAGAAGCGGCATCTGCAGATTCTTTCTTCTACTGAATGCAAAGGTGCCCACTGCTAGGTTGGACTCTGTTATGATTTGTGCATAGGTGTCCCCCCAAAGCCTCATGCAGTCATGGGGCTGCTTCTGGAATTTGTAATTGATTATTGTGGAAAGGGGTGTTGCCTCTCCCCTGGGGCAAGTGATTTGCATTTCAATGTAAGGTAGGAAGAGAAGTTAGCTGCTTCAGCTGCAGCTAGCTCTCCCTGCTCTCTTGTTCTTATCTGCTGTCCTGAAAGGTTGCCCTCTGCCATGTGTCTGCCTTGGAGCCAGCTGAATATGGACTGAAACCTCCAGTAACTGTGAGCTAAGTAAGCCTTTCCTTCCCTCATTCTGAGTGTCCGAGTATTTGTCCCAGCAACGAAAGAAGAGTAAGACAGAGTGGAAGTGATCCTCTGTTTACAGCCTCCCAAGAGCTGGGATCAAAGGTACATGCCACCATACCCAGTCTCAGTTGCCATCTCAGCTCACCCTGGGGGCCAGGCCAGCACAACAGGCTAGGGGATTGGAACCCCCAGCCCCTGCATCTGCTTGCAGGTGCTTCAACCTGCTGAGCTATTTGGCTGGCTCTTTTAGCAAACTGATTTTTGAGTTGATAAAAAATTGTTTCTTACCACTTACTGGTGCAAATGTGTGCCAAACACCATACTAAGAACATATTCCATCTAATCTTGACAGTAGTGACATGTCGAAAGTGAAAAAGATTTTAGAAAACTTTTCAGGGCAGGAAGAAGATGGGTGGGGTGGAGGGCACTGTTAGGAGACCTTTGGGCTTACGTGAGTGGGAAGGAGGTAGAGGGAGGGGAAGATGTTGAGTTCTTCAGGAGATGCTTCTGCAATTCATGTTTCATAGTGCAGCAGACTGTCAGTTAACACTCACCTTTGCCCTTCCTGTGCTTTAAAATAATTTTCCCTCATTTTCACCCTGAATCCTGGTCATTTTATACATACTGTGTTCATTTTGAAGCTTTTGTAGGGAAGAAAACATTTGATGCCTGGATTAAAATGCTCCTTTTGCCCTTCCTGACTGTCACACACATTAAAGGGAGGTTGCTCACACTAGAGTGAGCAGGGTGCTTGAGGGAAACCAAAGGAGAGAAAGACCATATGTGGTGACAGAGAAGGGAGGGAGAAAGAGTTTCTAAGGAAGAAGAAATCTTACTGTGGTAGAATTCTTTGCTATCAGAGGTGATCTCCAGGACAGGTGATAAGACCTTACAATCTCAAGGGGATAAGGAAACTAGGTCCTGAGTTCCACACTTCAAGGGCTGTGGCAAACAGCTCCTAATCCTAAAGAACCAGTTATGCAGGAACATAGGTTGTTTCAGCACACATGAGCTAATGGGCTGTGGTTGAGGGCTCAATCTGGCCCGTGTGGCGTGGCCCATGGAATGGAGAAGCCCCCTAGCAAGGAGTGGAATTGAGCTGCAACCACAGAGCATGACGCAAGCTCGGAGATGGATTTCAATACATTTATGGAAATTTTTAATGCACATTTTTGGCAGTGATGTTCCTGGGATGGATGTATTAAAAGTAGGAGTGAATCACGGAGGTCAGGCACAGCCACGACTGCAACTCCTGTTCTTGTCAGAAAGAAGAGACAGAGATGAGAGCGAAGGCCAATTAATATCCCTAGAAGCAGGGAACAATAACCAGAGGCGGTGGGGGGGGGTACTTGGGAATCCTGGAAAGCTGGGATTCAAGGTTACAGGTAACAGCTTATCCTGCAGGTGCCCTGTTCTTTGATCCCTTGCTTGAGATGCTTTTTAAATTATTATTTATTATTTATTATTTATTATTTATTATTTTTATTTTTTAATGGAGCCAGGGATTGAACTCAGGCCCTTGTGCTTGCCAGGCAAGCGGTTATTCTACTGAGCGATCTCCTCAGCCTCTCTTGCTTGTGACGTTAAGGGTCGTCTCCTCCCCTGCTTGAAGTGTTATCACTTAGCATTTATGTGGACTTAGTTTAGGCATATGATGAAAGATATAGTGATTTGTACTCTGTATTCATTAAATTAGTGGTGTACATTCCTTAGCCTGCTTTTTAGCCCTCAATGAAAGTTAGACATTTCTGGAGCTCTGGGCTCACTTGGGGAGAAATCTCAGTGAGTCCTCTGAAGCTAAATTCATCAGACCTTCTCATCATTTCTTTCAGCACTGACTCATAACATACAACGAAAAGAAAATTTCAGTGAAGAAAGGAGAGCAACTATGGATGAGGAAGAGGCAGTGAGCCTTTCTTCAGGGCTTTGGTGACTCCCTCCTCAGGGTCAATGAATCCAGCAAGCATAGGGCAGGGGAGACCGTTGAGGAGAGAGATCTTATTTCATGAAGTGGGAATGAAGCATGTTTGTTCAGTAACTATGTCACATCAAGGTAAGACTATGAATGGGGAGAACTGGTGCACTTGAAGCCCGCACAGGATTATTCTCTCCTTTGATTGCTTTTCAGAGAGGTTATAATGTGAACAAGCACCTGTCCTCCAGTGTGTCAGGCCGAGCAACCAAGATGCTTCAGGTTCCCAAAGGGAAAATGCCACAGAGGGATAGGGACCTGCCTGTCTCTCAGAAGGACAAGGTACAATCGACAGAAGAGAATGAGAAGACACAACTGTGCTTTGGAAAAGACGTTGTCTGAGTCGCATGACAATGAAAACTCACAATTTGAGCATGCGATGGAGACTGGCCCCTTCCTGACCCTTGGTAATCAGTTGCTCCTTTTCATCTAAACTATTTTGAACATGTTATTTATTGTTTAAAATGTACTGTGTTAGCTTCATTTCAAATTACCTTCTTTGAAACAGGGAGCAGTATTACAAACACCTGTATAATTACCACCCTGCTGCATAAAATCCTAAATTTTGCCAAATTTGCTTCACATTTTTAAAAAGAAACACTGTGTAATATATTCACTCAGATGCTCACTGTGCTCTCTATCTTATCTGATTCTCTGAATAAATTGCGTCATTCCTTCATGTCCTATGACTCATACAGAATTCTTAGTACATTTTTATATTTTAAAGATTATACAAAGAGCATGTATTGTTCATAAAATTCTACAATTTTCTTTTGTTGAGGTAAAAATTATAAATTATAAGTGGCTTATTTTGATGAATTTTATTAATGTTATGAATAGCGTAACATGAATAGATGACAAAGAATTCCTCCCTGGTGAAAAGAGTCCCTGGGCCCCTCTGCACTGACCGACCCCGCATTTAGAAGTATTGGGTTGAGTTCTAGGGGAGAGGGAGCAGGTATGCATGTCCCTGTCATAGATTACCTGGTCAGAATTCAAACAGATCTGCTTGTACCACCTCTGTGGCCACCACCTCTTCTCAGTTCTGGTCCCAGATGTCAAACAGCACGTGTCTGTCCTGCTTCCCCTTGGAGGAGACTGTCAGGCCCAGGGCTCAGCTTAGCAGGCAGCCCTGTAACTGCTATTTCCACACGACAGTGTAGACTCATATGCCTGTTTCCCAGCACTTTTGCCCCTCCCGAGTGGAAGTTGAAATTGCTTTAGATGGATAATAGTGGAGAGCAGACATTTGGACATGTGCGTTCTGTTGCAATGGCAAACAAAAACAGTGAAATGACATTCACAATTTGGAGGGTATTGTACAGGGTCCACAGGGTTTCACCATGTAGTTCAGACTCCCAGTGATTCTCCGTTTTCAGCCTCCCAAGAGCTGGGATTACAGGTGCGCACCACCACGCCCAGTCTCAGTTGCAGTCTTAGCAAGCCCAGGGGGTGGGACCGGCATGTTAGGTCACGGATCAAACCCCAGTCCCCGTGCCTGCCTAAGCAAGTGCTTTAATCTGCTGAGCTATCTGGCCAGCCCCAGATTTATTCACCCTGATGGACACTCATCAGGGCTATTCCCAAAATATTATGCTCTCTGCTGGTCTAGGGCCTATAAGAGATAAGCCAGTGGACAATAACAGAGTTGGAATGGCTTGACAGTGGAAGTTGGTTCTTACAATGTGCTTCACAGTGCCCAGCTATGCATCATAGTGACCAGCTGTTTCTAAGAAACAAAAATAGAACTGGAACTGGAACTGTTACCTTGGCAGCTAATGCAATGAAGTATATTGGTGGGGGTGGGGGAGCACCTTCTGCTGCGTGGAAATGTAACAGTTTTATTTTAGCTTCAAGGCTTATGTCTGCACAAAGCTGTCCCTTTTGTGACCATCTAAATATCATGAGATATTTTAGATCTCAATTTGAAAATATAGTTGGTTTTCCACAAGTCACTCAAGGGGGAAGTAGGTAAAAAGCTTGAAAGAAACCACTGACCAAATCTGTGAAGGGCCTTTGGAAAGCCCATTGTAGGCTCAGAATCTAGTGTGAAAGTAGATAACATTGCAGTGCCACAGATTTTAAAAGAGAAATATCTACAGAGAATCATGAGAGAATAGAGTGGTCGCATTTTGACTACCCTTAGTATGTTTAGGCTTTTGAGATATTCCCGAAAAAAATAATTCCTTTGTACTGTGTCAAGTGTCCTTAAGTTTTTCAGAAAAATAACAGAGAGTAAACATTTTAGTTTTTGCAAGCTGTATGTCTTTTGCAATGTTTCAATTTTGTCGTATGGAAATGTAGACAAAGATACACGGACACACATTGTTCCAATTAAATATATTTATAGAAATGAACAGGGGCAAGGTTTGGGCCACAGGTTTACACACTTGTGACCTATGGAATGTATATTTCACTTTTCAGTACTTAGCTATGATCAGAATTTGTTATGGCGTCAGGTACCCAGACTTAAGTAACTTAAGCATTCCACAAAGCATTGTACAAAAACACCCACAGACTAGGCAGGAATAATGACCTAAAAGTAAATAATTATAACAAAACTCATTATGTGCTTCAGAGCGTGTATCCTGAGCAACCAGAGTAGAAAGACTCCGGCCAACCTCGCTGTTGCCATGGTAGATAACTCACTGCTGGCCCTCAAGTATCACTCACCAATGACTGAGTCCTGGAGACTTCAGAATGAGAAAAACCTGTGCAGTCAAGACCAGCTCCTCATAGGGCTACCCAAGGAAACTATGGAACTTTTGCCATAAAAATGGAGACAAAGAGATGAAGGGAGGAGAGGGAAAAGGCATATAAAAAAGAATAAAGATGTGTCATGTCCATGTACCAACACCCCACAAGGAACGCAAACACTCCATACTGCAAATGTGCACTAAAAAAAAAAAAAAAAAAAAAAGGCTGGGGTTTGGAGATGTTAGTATGTTATATACAATTTCACATGCTGCATACATACTTTTGGTAAGGGAAAATGCATTAAATTGAATCATTTATGGAAAACGCTTTCAGATGCACTATCTTGTATTTAAATAGTGCAAAAATTTGAATGAGGAGAATTGTTCTATATTTTTAATTCGGATAACTGTAGTTATCTGGATCTGTATACTTAGTTCGGTATGACAGCCTTTGCAATATTTTCTAGTTTGTTGGAAAAATGAGAGTAGACTCTAAGATGCTGTTTAACTGCATATTTTTGTAAAACCTTAGAGTAGCCAACTGAATGTTGAAAGAAGTCTTGACAAACAGAACTGGGAAGAGGATGAACAGATGGCAGAACAAGGAACTAGAGCTCCCCACTTGCAGGTTCTGCTTAGAAGAAGAAAGGGGAAGGCACAGCCTTCAGGGATCAGAATGGTACCTAGGGTTGCACTTAGCATAACCAAGCCTTACTAAGAAGGGGGACACTCCCATCTGCAGAGCAGGCCATTTCCTCCAAGAGGCCCTGTGTACGCACATGTGAAAACTATCTCACTGAAAATGAGAATGTTTCAGCAGTTTCATACCAAGTTTTGGAGAAACATGTCCTAAACAGATTTGCTAGAAACATGGAATGTTTACTTTCAAAGAAGAGTTGTATAAACAAAGGGTGTGTTTGCTTATTGATCATTATTTCATTAACTTAAATGACAGTATGTGCATGAGTAAGAACACAGGAGAATGAATCAGTGACATGAATAACTGGGTGGGTCCCTTGAAGTTTTATGGTTTACAGATTAGACACTCACAATCACTTATACCTTCTGTTTGAATTACAAATGAAGTAGATTCTGATCCAACTAATCCCCAAATACCCATCAGAACAAGTGTTCTAAGAAACACCTTGAAAAAATAATGACAGAAGTGGGAGTACAGGGATAGCCAAATAGCTAAGAGGACTAAAGCACCTGCAAGCAGGGGCAGAGGCCAGGGTTCGATATCTCGGCCTGCTGTGTCTGTTCAACCCCTGGGACATGCTGAGATGGCAGCTGATACTGGGCATGGTGGCATAAGCCTGTAACCCCAAAATGGGAACAGTTTATCTTTGCTGGAGGAAGCACACTGCGGTGCCCAGATGGGACAGCAGCTACATATTTCACAGGTGCCACTGGGAGAGAAAAATGGACACATCCTGGGTGTTGTCAGGAGGAAGTCTGCTGCAGGTTATCTGAACTCAAGATGCGCTGGTGTTCATGGCAGAAAGCTGAAATCCTGCCCAAATTAACTGTTTCTGTAATAACAAGCAGGGTTTTCTGTGTTGTTTTAAGATTGAATTCTGTCTTAATAGTCTTTAAAAATAGTCTGGTTCTACAGAAGAGTGACAACACTGCTGAGCTATCATTGATTCTTAATGAAATCCATAACAGTTATATCTTCTCCAGGCAGTGATTAGGGTGTTATCTGTACAGAGTGGTGGTTAATTCTATATCCGTGTTCAAAGACAGAAGCGGAACCCACTGGTGCAGGGGCCCTTCCTCCCAGAGAAAAGAGAGCGCCAGAAAAAGAGAAGCTCTCACTGCATGGATTCTTTTCTGTGAAGAGTCACAAATATAAATAAATTACAGAGCAAAATAAAAGACAGACAACAGGAAGCAGGGAGATAGATCTTTTGTGAAAGGGAAGAGGACCGAGAGAGGGAGGGAGGGAGGTAGAGGCCCCAAAGGGGATGAAAAAGAAGGAAGACGTGTCAGGTACATGCCCCAACTCTGCATGAGCAGCACGATTGTCATGTACCGCAAAGACGGACTAATAACAAGAGGACGCAGTGTACCGTGTGAGGTCCACAAGCTTTCTCCTTGACTTTCTTTTGCTACACAGTGCTTCCTAGAGTGGCTCCTTCTCCGTGTGCTTCTCCTTTCTGATTACATGACACTAAGTACATGGGCTGACTTAGAGGTCTGAAATGCCACAGGATGCAACATTTGGAACGACAAGTTAAAGGAAGCTTAAAAATACATGCAAACAAAACAACAACAACAACAACAACAAAAGCATTCTACTTCCCCCAACTACATGGAAGCACTTGGAGGCATCAGAGTGTGCAGGTCCCAGCAAGAATCTTTACACTGGCAGGTACACACACAGGTGTGCACCCACACAGGGCTGTGTCTTAGTTACTTTTGACTTGTTGCTGGGATCAATACCTGATACCCAAAATGAAGGGTAAAAAAGGTTTATTTAGCTCACAGTTACTGGAGGTTACAGTCCATACTTGGCTAAGGTACAATGCAGAGGCCAGCAGTTCATGGTGGCGGAACAGCAACAAAATGGTGACAGAGGTAACTGACCAAGCAGGAGAACAGAGAGCAACAGTGCGAGTCTGTCTCTCTCTTTCTCTGTTACACTCAGGCTCTCCACCTCAGCCTATCCACCTTAGGCCACACCCATAATCCCAACCGTACTCAGACCCATAACCCCATCAGTACTAAAGCACATAATCCCAAGGATCATGAGTCAAGTCTCAAACTCTAAATGTCCCTGCCCCATCATTGCATGAGGCTTTGGGGGGACAACTAGACATAAACCATGACAAGCAGTCTTTCAAATTTTCTATTTTATAATTTACAGTATACATTAAAGACATTTAGGTTGCTTAAGGTGTTATAAAATGTCTTTGTGCATAAACAATGAGCATTCAAATTACTACTTTGGTGTTACTTATGAATTGAAGTAGACTTGCTGATTATATATACAAGAGCGGTTTACTGCTTGTTTAATTTGCATCTGTGATTGGTGCATGTACATGTTGATGCTCACTTCTCTGCTGTGGAAGTAACTTCGTTCTCACTGATTGGCAAAAGTTGTTCATATGTGAATTACTTAACAACTGCTTTGTCTCTTCGATATGTTCTACGTATTTCCTAATTGTTGAATTGACTTTAATTTTATAACATGTTTGAGATATGATGAGTTTTTAGGTAGAATCTAGCAAATTATTCCTTCTTGATTTTCATCATTGATTTTATTTTATAAACACCATCCTACACTTATAATTGTTGCATTTTCTTCTAACTTTATTTTAATGTACATAATAAAGTGCAAAATTACTTGGAAATAATTGATCATTTTCCCAATATGGTTTAAGACATCTTAAACATCATATTAAGCAAAAAAAAGGAGATACAAAAATGCATATAGTAGCAACTCAGTTACAGGTAGTCCAGATTAGAAGCATAATAGTGGCTCCCTCACAAGGCAGAAAGGTTACAGAGACTGAAAGGATTGGGGAACTGTAAGAGACAGAGCAATTTAATTTATTACATTTTAATTCTTACATTTTGGGCTTTGAGAAGCCCTTCTTAACTAAATGATAAACAAGAAAAAACTATATATCCTTTTCCCTTAAGGATGACTAGGGCTAGATTTTACCCAGCCTGCAAAGGCCCTCTGAGAAGTCCTACCTGCCATCATCTGACACTTTGGGGGGATGGCAGGACCCTTGAGAGATGTGGCTGAGGAAGTTTAGGACATGGAAAATGTGCCTTTCCAGGGAACACTATGGCCCCAGCCCTCCCTGAAATCTCTGTAACCAGCAACCAGCCCTCTTCCTTTCATCTCGATTGTCTCAGGTATCTTGTCACAGTGCCAAAACACTGATGATGAGCCAGTTCCTTAATAATATTGCTTCTCAAAAAGACTACAGGTCCCAGTGACTCAGAGCGTAGAGTTGGGGTTTTGACAAAAGAAACAGTGCTCAACAAACTACTCTTGCCTCTAGTGCTCATAACTAACCATCCCCACAGTGTGAGGCATGATGGAGTTTACTTACTTAGATTCTTTGGGTAATGAATTTACATTTCACATCAAATATCTACTTACCTACACAAATTAACTGGGTTCTGAGGCTGGTCAGCTAGGCATCCTCAGTTGCTTCAAAGTCTATCTCCAGGAGTTGCTGGAGGTCCTAGACATTGGATCTGACTGTAAGCTAGCCACTGGATCAGCTGAGAGAGGATCTCAGGATCTCAGCTTTCTGGGGTGGAGGCTGAGGATGTGGGCAGTAGGGGAATGTGGGTGCAGGCCAGGCCTCAAGAAATTTAATTTAGATGACAGAAAGAAAATTCATTTACAAGTCTCATGGCCCCTTTTCAGAGCACACACAGGACTCTGTTCTGGACTACACATCCATTTCAGTATTCAGTCTTGCATGGTCCTGCATACACAACCTCTGCTTCATCTTCATGTAGCACTGTCTCAGAAAAGTCTGTCTCCAAAAGTCCCCTGTGACAAGTACATCTCTCAGATGAGACAAGAAGCCCATCCTGTTACATGGTGACCTCATCCTGACCTCAGTGACTAAATGGCAGGGACAGTATTTTTCAACAAGGTCACATTGAGAATTAGTGGAAATGAAGGTTCTAGAGGTGAATTTTGAGGCGGGTGCAGGTCAATCCATAACACACACCTACTGCTATTATTCTCTATATAGAGCTCCATTATGTTTCAAAAGGCATGACTACCATGGTGCTGCTTTGCATAGAATCTCAGCTAGAGTTTGTTGTGAATTTTCTTAGGTGTAATTCCACAAATTCACGCTGTTTTCATTTTTCCATGAACTGCACACACATGTGCATTCATCTCTGTTGAGGTTTTTAACTATCTGCTGATACATGGGGGCAGAGTGGCACACTAAAGTGACACCTGACAATTAATGTGCAGCTTTTGCTTTTACTCTGCTTCTGTGGGCCTTTCCTAAGAGTCTACTTGCACAGTTTCATCTTGTTCGGATGAACATAACATCAGGTTAAATTCTCTGAAGTTGTATAAGCAGGTAGGGAAGCTAAATTATGGAAGTCAGGAAGGAATTCAACCTAGACTTTAGCAGATGCATTTGGGCAATTATGTTTTGATTCTATCAACTAGAGAAATGTAGCACTATGTTAAATTGTAAAAATCTAATAATGTCCTTTTATACAACTTGGATGGTTCATAAATTTGAAATGCTTGAAGTTCAAATACCCAAATAAGTTTATCTTTGTTTATATGACTTTAAGATCGCATAATTACATAGGACACAGACTTGGCTTGAGGACAGCTTGTTTCTCTTTCCATCTCAGCTTTGTCATGATCCCTTGAAAAAGAAAAAAAATGAGGCTTTAAAACTCTAAAATGCCCATAGACTGTCAAACTGCTAAAATACACCTCTCCTGCCTATAAAGCCAGTTCAAGATTTCCTGGCCACCAGTGCTGCCATGATTGCCCTCTGCATACATTTTCTCAGTCCTCTGCTACCCACATTCTGCTAGCACACCTGCCTTGACCCAAAGAATACCTTCTTGTACCTTCAGTCGGCTGTTGTTAGCCAGATCCTCTTTTCCTTTACATAAAAGATCCTACCTCTGGATTAAAAAGTCAACTGAACAGCATTCAACCTTCCTAGAGGTCCTCAAACTTATTTACTCTCTTTAGAGAAAACTTTACAGCTGACCTCACTAGTTTTTCAACAGAAAAATACCATTGCATTTCTGGTTAATGCTGCCCATACTGTCAGCTGGGAAGGCACATAAACTGTACTGCAATATCTGATAGAAATTCAGTACAGGAAAGGAACTTCACATATTTCTTGGAGTTTCTGGCTTCTATAGAATTTGAATCTTTGAATTCACAAAAACAATGATGCTTACTCAGATTGTCAGGCCCTGGTCATGCCCAGTAGCCTATCTGTGCAAATAGTTGGACCCAGTCACTAAGAGTTGCCTTCTCCCTTTGCCTTCTGGCCCTAGTAAGCACTGACCTTGTGACCAAGAAAGCTGATAAGCTCACCTTAGGCTGAGATCTAACTGTCCAGGTGCAGTTCTAAGAGATGAAATCCCTGACAGATGCTGAATGAACCCTGTTTGTGGATGGAAGTATTTCTGTTAGAAATGGAGTCCAACCACCTAGATATGCTGTGGTTACCTTGGACAAGGTTTTTTTAGCTGAAGCTCTCTTCTGATACTACTACCTCTTGCTGTTGAGAAACCTGCAACCACTGAATCTAAACCTGCTCTCTAAAGCCACCTTGGGGCATCCAGTTGACTAAAATAATAACTCAGTCATAAAAACTTTACCTGGTACTCCCAGAGCATCCATCACAACCAGAGACAGCCCTGCCTCCACCATATGTTCTGTAAATTCTAACTACAGCACTGGCACCTGTATCCCTGCAGCCAGATCAGCCTTCAGCATCTGTATCACCTGCCCTGTCTTCCCCCAGCATGACTTAGTGCTCATTTGCACCTACTCAGGCTGGCAAAGACAGTAAAAGTTTATAGGATCCTGTTATGATAAATCAACCCTAAATATGGCCTACCATTGACTATTGACAGTGATAATGGGTCTGCATTTGTAACTGTGTATGTATCTGCTTCCTCTTAGTCCAAGAGAAGTATATTCTTTTCCTTTTCTTTTTTTTTTCTAAACATCAATAAGGAGGTGGGTCATGCCCATACACTGTACTCTGTAGAACGATTATGAGGACAATATGCAATATGTCAACTTTCAAAAAAAAAAAAAGAAAGGGGAAAAGAAATGCATTTTTAATAGACTTAATTCAAAACTGGCATAACTATTAAAGATTAAATAAAAATTACATAAAACATACAGGCTACAAAGCTCTTTTATAAATTGAGAACACATAACCATACAGAACTAGCTGATAACTAACTTACCAAAAGTTCAGCTGAAAGTTTAGCTATACTTGCAGGCCCTCCTTCACACGCATAACTCAGGTGTATATTAACTACCCTTATAAATTTCAGAACCCCAGCTTTAGCTCCACCATTCTAGACTTACGGAGAATATTCCCAGAGCAGACAGCTCACTTTGAACAAATGATGCACTCAAATCCCTGCTCTGGGTACTGCAGATGCTGAATGACCAGTCCACGCGAGGCTGAAGCCTGAGGACACCATTCACAGGACTGCTCCATACTTATTCCCCCTGATTTTTGTGCTCCTGGCCCCAGTCTTTGCTTCCCCATCCCACTGCTAGATGTGGTTTTGCCTTGGACTCTGAAGTCAATTGCCCCAAGAAAATAGAACAATAAAACACCTGACCAAGATTTTACGAGCACACTGGACACCCTCTTAGATCATGTTAACTCCCTCACTATGTTGTCAGAGTAATACTAAATCGTGGTCACTGAAGGAAAAATATGTCTTTTCCTAAAAGCATCTTTGGGAAAGACCATATAACAAGGGGAATAAACTACAAATTCCTGGTGTGAATTTTTAGTCTTGGGGATCTTGGCTAGGGCCACAACAGCCCCAGTGATACAGCTTATAGCTTGGCCTTGTCTCAGAAGATTGCATGTAACATGTCCAGCAAAACTGCGAAAACCAAGAGGGGGGAAATGAAGTAGAAGATGCCCTTCCCAGCCAGTATACTTCAGTTTGCGAGTTGTCCAGCTAATAGTTCTGATTACAGTTTCTGTTGTTTTTATTTCTTAGAAATTGCTGCTCACAGGCTTGGGAGATAGCTTGTCAGGCTAAGTGCCTGCCTGGCTAGTGCAAGGGCCCATGTTCGATCCCTGGTACTGCATGCCATGCCAATCCTGTGCTGAGCCATCCACTGAAGCCTAGTGTGGTGGTGTACACCTGTAATCCTAGTTCTGGAGAGGTGGAAAATAGGAGGATCACTACAAGCGTGAGCTGTGTAGTGAAACCCAGTATCAGATAAATAGTAGGAGACTTTTGAAGAAGAAGAAGAAGAAGAACAAGAAGAAGAAGAAGAAGAAGAAGAAGAAGAAGAAGAAG
>PVJA010004643.1:0-84508 GCA_004027025.1 Myocastor coypus | reverse complement strand
TTTATTGCAGCAAACCCCTGGATTGGTAGAGGAGTGTAGAGGAGTCTCTCAAACTCTTTAGAGTAGTTAGGGGTTCTTTTCAATTTGGGGAACAATATCAGCAGCATTTTAACTCCCAAGAACAGAAATAACTAAGTCCACAGCAAGAAGTAAAGGCTGAGTGTGTGGAGCTGGCTCCCAGAACAATACAAGGAGCTGGCTGGCCACCGAGTTTATTTTAAATACATATAAATCAACATGCCTGCACCAAGCCCAGCAGCCCAAGATACAGAATTAATATGACACTTCATCTTACTTTGGCAGTAACAGTGTAAGAAAAAAGTTTCTTTTTATTCATTTCATTTTCAGCCCATTCATACAACTGCACATTTATTCTCAAAATACTAACTCCAATCCTAACCCCCTCACCCAAACCCCCTCCTCAAACTGCCACCACCACCCACAATCCTGACATCGGCCATCCTCCAAGCCTGGTGAGGCAGGGTCCCCCTAACCTTATGGTAGGCGGGGAGCATCCCCACAAAGCGCACCTCTTTTCTATTAATCACAGTCCTCCTCTATGTATATGTAGAAGTATATCTAAGTCTACCCGGGCTGCCTCACCAATTGGCAATAATCGAGATCACACATTACACAAAATAAATCATATTTAGTATCCCACTCAGGGCAACAAGCAGCCCCATGCCCAAAGATTTCCATTTTGTCATGCAATAGCTTACCTGGATCCCAATTTATCATAAACCTGGTGTCCTCAGCCTCAGAGTGGGCGCCAGTGGGGGGCAGAGCTAGCCTTCCCCCTTTGTCTGCAGACAACACCGTCCCAACCCTGGTCTTGCGCGCTCGCAGACGCGGCCATATACCCGAGCACATGGAATTCCCGGTAGAACGGAACCAGGCTGAGGTTCAACTACCAATAAACGCAGGAGGAACGCGTTCGCAGTCCCCGAGCTGGCTTCGCCTGCGCTGCGCGCAGGTCGGTCCACCCGCCCGCCGGTCCGCTCCCAGGCCCACAGCGGCGGCCACTCGTGCCCCCACCCACTCCTGGGTTCCTGCCCAGCCCTCCCAGGCCCCCCAGAGCTCGGAGTTTGTTTTGCTTTCGGAACGTGGTCGTTTCTGGATTTGGAGAGAGCCCCGGAAGCCCCCTCATAGTTGGGAAATAGAAACGCTGCCTTCAAATGCGAGCATATTTGTTCACGTGACCCTAGGGAAGATTGTACTGATTGAGGCTGAAACTTTCACGCCATCCAGCCCAGAGCACAGCCAGGCCTGGGGGCTGGGAGGAGGGACACAGGAGGCGTGGGACCCGGGTGCCCTCCCAGGGGCAAACACTGGTGGCTGTGGAACTAAAGCAAAGCCTCTATCCTGCAGCCTCTGACCTACGCAGCCACCGCCTGGCCGCATGAAGTGGGATACGGGTTTGAAGAGTCCCCCCAACGACCTCTGACCCTGGCCAACTCTCTACTACACTGGTCAGGGGATTGGAAATTTTAGAGGCTGCCTCTTATGGGGGGCTTTCTGGAAAGGGCTGTGAACTGGCAGAAACAGGACTCCCCTGGATCACTGGAGAACCTGATATGCAGCAGTGTGTTTGTGCACCCGCACTGAGATGAATCACCTCCTGGGTCTTCTGGGAGGACACCCCATAATCTCCATCCCCAGGATACTGTTAAGGTGTAGGATACTGTTAAGGCTCTGGGCTACAGATGGGAGCTGCTGGCTGTCAGCCTTAGTCGGTCACCCCGGAAACGTCCACCTTCACCACTGCCACTCCTTGGGGCCTTTGCTGGTCCTTCTGTCCGTGGGCTTAGCAGAGAATCCACCATTTATGAGCCAGAAAAGGAGCCCAGCGGTTGCCCAGAAACTTATCCAGCCCTTTCTCATCTCACCCAGGTTCCAGGAGGCCTGGAGCCTCCTAGGCACTAAGCTGCTACTGTGGCAACCTAAGCATCTCCAGATCTGTACAGTGCCATGGATTCTACAGGCCCAGCGACAGCCTGACTGTGGGTTCCCGCTTCCTGAGGCGCCTCCCAGAAGGCAAGGGGGCCTGTGGAATCGGTCCTGACCAGGCTTACTTGGGAGACAACGAAACTTGTGTTTTGGAAATACTAAATCAGAACAGGATTACAACACTGTCCAAGTGGTGGGGTGGGGTGCCCAGTACCGATTCTGCATCTGGTGAGAATAGTAAAGCACACCTGGGCTAAGGGCTGGCCTCCATCCCCTGGCTTGCACTGAGCACCCAAGGAGCTCCACTAGCCCAGCCCACACCGGAGAATGTCACACTAGGGAGGCTCCAGACTCATCCCCGAAGTCCGGCTTCAGCACCAGCTCTGCTTCCTAGCCAAATGGGGCATGGAGGAAGCTGATGCTTGTCCTGGTCACAAGACACTACCCAAAAGAGGAGCATGGGAAAGGGAATGAGGTCCTCCAGACCCCCACCCCAGAGGTGTGTGGAGGTCCTTAAGGACCAGTTGCAGGCTTGAGCCCCGGAGCAGTCACTGAGCTACTCCTTTTGTTCACTTGTCCAGACCAGGACCAGGGCAGAGGCCCACTGGTGTCTCTCCCAGCCGGACTATGGGTGTCTCCACTGCACCCTCACACCAAAAGCTCTTCACGCAAGCCTCCCGAAAGAGGCCCAACCTGAGGCCCGAGGCAGGTGTTAAGCCCCAGCCAAAGAGGGGGGCTACTTTGCGGGAATTTGTCTCCAGGAAAGGATCTAAGCCTTCTTCAATCGGAGCATATGTTCATAGAGCAATAAACCGGAAAGATTTACAGTCCTCACCCGGCCCCCAACAGCCTCACACCCTTTCAGGAATTACTTACGATGATTTATCACAGCAACCCGGGCAATTGTCACACTGATAAAATAGCCCGGGCCGGTGCCCGCCAAGCCTGGCTTGGGAGGCTGTTGGCTACTGAGCTGCCAGTGGGGCTGGGGAGACTTTTTGTGGGTTCCTCTCTTGGCCTACAAGGGGCTATCTGGGTGCGTTGAAATGGATGGGGGTGGGAGGAGAGCCCATTCTCATTGAGAAAAATGCAAGCAACTCAGAGAAAGCACCCGGAATCTGTGCCTGAGTCACTTGCTAAGCACATAAACATTTGTCATCTTTGAATAATTGAATTAATGTGTTATTGTTTGAATGTATAATTCATAACGGAGGAAACTTTGTTTCTGTCCTGATGGGGAAATATATACACACTCTAAAAAAGAAACAAAAACACGCAGTCCCCAAACAACCACCACAGCAAGCCAGCCTGAGCTCCGCAGATAGCATCCTCCAAGCCAACGGGGCAACTCCAAGAGACAGAGAGAAGAAGACAAATAAAGAGGCAGTCCTCATCCTGCCGAGCACCAGGGAGGGAGCTGCCAGCAGAGAAGGTCCCCGGCCAGCCAGGGGGTGGGTGGGATGTGGACCCCGAGTCTAGCATTGAGGTGAAAGGAGGTGAAATGGAGCAAAGAAGCCTGCAGTTGCCGAGCCTCCCCGCGCCCGCAGCTCTCCTGCTAGGGGTGGCAGGGACATCTTTTTGCATTTATTTTTAGATCTTCCAAAAAAAGAAAAACAAAAAAGAAAACATACAAAAATACGGAGAAAGAGGAAGACGCTCTTGGCTGGGGTGACAGGAGCCGCAGAGCTGGGGCGGGGAGGGAGGAGAGTGGGAGAAGCAACTCGGAAATCATTATCTGTTGGTTAAAACCTGCCTGGGGTAAAATTTCAACTCGATTTTATAGCCTTCTATTATGACGCAAGGAAAAATTTACGACCCTCGCTTGAAAAGAGGGCCAGCGCCTTTTCTCGCCAGTTTAAGAATAGGCGGCAGATGCCGTGACAGCGACCATTGTTCCCGGTAGACACAGGCGAGCGGGCAGCCCGGGCCCGCGTGCGCCAGAAGCGTCCCCAGCCAGGCCGGGTTCACAGCTCCTGTTGTCTGGGCGCAGGCTGCGCCCCGGTCCCGCGCCCCGGCTCCGCGCCCCCTCGCGTCCTCGCCCGCCCGCCCTCTCTTTCTCGCACACACCCGGTCGCTCTCAGTAATTTTTCATAAGTGCAAAGCTTTGCTGCACCAAAGGTCACCGTCCGAGCCACTAACAACTTCTCGCCGGCGCGCGGTTCCGAATCAGGAAGCAAAGGGAACTATTTGTCAGCGAACCTGACAGCGAAGTTCATTAAGGATTTAAATCGGATGAAATAAAAGTCGCCGAAATATTTACCTGCCGGCCGCGCTCCCGCGCCCGCCGCCGGGGGCCGGGTGGAGGCCGGGGCGCCGGGCGCCCCTCGGCGGGCGGGCGGGCGCAATTCTCGGGATCCCTGCACTTCCCAAGTCGGAGAGAGCCCTTTGCGCGGCAGATTAATGACGACTCCTTGTTTCTTAAGGGACGTGCTGAATTAATTATTTCGCCAATCACGTGGTCGGGACTTGTAGAAATCTATTCTTATCATCTTCCTCGCACTTTGAAAATTCTCCGGGTTATGAAAGGCCCTCCTCCCCCGGCTGCCGGCGAGCCCCGGCCGCCCAGCGCGGCGCGGGGGGCAGGGAGGGCTCCCCAACATGGCGCAGGCAGGCGGGAAGCGCGGCCGCCTGCGCCGCCCCGGCCGGGGCTCTACGGTGCGCGGCGGGCTCGGCTGAGCACTCGCTGGCCCCTCAGCCCTGCCCGCGACTCAGTACACACCGCGGTATTGATGTATTGGTGGGCACAGGAGGAGCCATTAACCAGAAGACGGGCAGAGGACAATCATAAAATGTGTCTGAATATTTAAACTTCTGTCTACGCACTTATAAATACACATGTCCACGCGTCTGGAGCAAGCCTTTCCATATATTAAGGACACATGTCTGATTTTATGCATTTTGCTCATTTCCTGTCTCGAGCAAACACTCCTCATCTATTTTGGGACTCCTGTCTTGGCCCCCTCTTCAACTGAGGCCGGGATGTGAAAAAGCCCTGGAGATAAAAATAGTGCGGGGTGCTTTTTATCATGGGGGATTATTTATTGTTGTCTGAGGGGAGGAGAGGTGCGGGAATAGGGGAGTAGGTGCCAGAGGCCCCTTTGGGGATGGGCAGCAGAGGAAAAAGAGAAAGATTCCTAGACTAGAGGCCAGCCAGGTCAGGTCAGAGCAGCCACCAGGTCGGCCCAGACCCAGCGCTCTCCTCCAGCATTGGGGAGCGCGCAGGATTGCCATACAGCAAATCACCAAGACCTCCTCTGAGGGCTATTGACTGAAGAGGTCTAGGGCTGAAGCCAGCCAGGCAGAAAGCCAATATAGAGCCCCCTGTTAGCCCATGCGGTTACTTCTTTTTTTTCTCAACAAATAATACCCATCCTCGGCAGCCTCAATCCAACCCTAGGTTTCCCAGTGCTCACAGAATATGGTAGTCAAATTGTGTGTGTGTGTGTGTGTGTGTGTGTAAGTGCTAATAGAATTGCTAAGCCTTGTATGGGTTTAAGCTTCACACCTTAGGCACCAAATAAATTGGTGACTAATTTATTATAGAAAAATAACAAAGAATGTTTCTGTCAAGGCACCAAACAGGAGGGAGATTTTACTACACTTTTTTTTTATTATTTCAAATATAGATCAATGAATTACATCAAAACTACAGGCAACAATTAGTATAAATAATATTTTAATCAGTGGCAGCAAAACATTGGTCAGTTCTATTAAAAAAGCATCTCGTGTGAACAGATTCCACGGGGCTGACTGACAATGTCATCTCACAACAAAAGGCTGCAATAGACAAAGTGAGATGGGGTCAGAGGAGCAATACCCTCAGCAAACACTTCATGCCCCCCCAGCCAGGACCCCAACACAGGTTTAAAAAAAAAAACATCATTAAGCAAATACTTCTGGCTCATATTTGGGGGAACAAACTGGAAACAAACAGTAGCAAATGGGGACTGGACCCTTCCCACATCAAGCTTTCTCAAAAGCACGTTCCCAGATGGAAACTCATTTTCTGGCCCTGCCCTGGGTGGTTGGAGGGCCCTGCCACTGGCCTGGCCCGATTTTGAGGACCCAAATGGATACTGGGGTCCAGGTAGGACTTTAGAATTGGCATCTGCCTCTGGGGTGTCTAGGCTCCATTAACATTTCAAAAGACAGTCCCTCATAGCTGAGGAGAGGCCAGACTTAAAAACAAAGAAGTTGTTCCTCTAAGTTACTTTCCAAAGTAGTGGGACTTTGTTAGAGGAGGAACTGGGACTTTACTCTGCGAAACATCTCTCTCTCTCTCTTTGCTTTCCTTCGGGACAGGAAGGAAGGCAGGTAAGCAGGGTGGCATGTTATCTGAACCTGAGTGAGTAACCAGAACTTCTCATGAGAGCAAATCCATGTGATAATCTCCATAGTACCTATGTAGTCAGATAACATAAAAGACACCTTTTCCTCTCCCCAGGAGAAGTTGCAAAGAACACAGATTTGGGCTTTAGGGAAGAATCTTAGCAACTTTCCAAGCTGCCTAAGGATAGAGGCTCTTTTCAAATGCGAGCTACATCCAAAGACTGCTCTCCATGTTGGGGGGGGGAGGGTAGTTAGGGTCCAAAAGGTTAAGGGTTTAGAGGTCAGTCCTCTGGGCTGAAATACAGCTAATCGAATAGAAAATTTGTCCTTTGGATGAACCTGATTCTGTAATTTAGCCGAACTTCAGTAAAATACCTTTTCAGCTTCTCAACGTGAGGGCGTCAGAAAAAAGACATCTTGACTATGTATGAACTCTGTGCTTTTTGTCATAGAAACAATGATGGGAATAATGCAGGAATATCCATCTTTAATATCCCGACGTGGCCATATTCAAGTATTGCCATGTGCAAGTCTGAGAGCCAGGCTCACCCCAAGGAGGAACAAAGAGCTGTCCCCAGAGTCTAATACAAAAGACCAAGGCTTGGAAGACACTTTAGAGAAGCGGAATTTCAGCCTAGGGACTCCAGTGAATACCTGCCCTTAGTTCTCAGGAGACACAGAACCAAAGAACATGCCTGCAGAGAGAGTCACTCCCCCTTCCACTCAAGGATATTTTAAAGATTATCATTGAAAGCTTCTCAAGTGGTCTAAAGCACTGAAAAATAACCTCATTAGAGGTCTTAGAATTAAGTTTTAAGTTTACCCCTTTTGCCTCCCTCTCTTCGTCACTTTTTAGTAACTGCAAACAGAGGTTTCTTTCTTGGAGCCTGAGGTTTTGGGCTTCAAACTTAGGAAGACATGTTTCATTTGAGTATATGAACTCTGGAATTTTTCTTTTCCCTTATCCTTAAGGGTCAGCCTTTCACAAAAATAAGCTTTGAACTCTTCCCAGACATGACATAAGAAAAATGACTTCATACATCTCTCGTTGTTTGAGAGTGTTTTTATTTTTATTTTTTTTGAGAGTGTTTTTAAATCGCTATTCTAAAGGCAAAGGAGGCCTGAAATTTTTAATACTTTTGAAATTTCTGCTTCTAATTAATAGTTTGGAAAAAAGCTTACTTAGGTATTTTTTTTTCAAATTGAAACTTCAAGAAGGGAAAAGAATCCTACCAACTTTTGTGAACCTTAAGATTCAACTGGTTTCCTTTTAAAAACAAGATTTCTTTCTGTACCCACTTTCGCCCCATTGCACAGCAGCTCCTCTCCTATACAAGCATACACTGATTTCTACAAAATACTTCTGTGCAGGTATTTGGGACATTTGGAATCCAGCAGCAACAGAAAACTCAGTCATTATCTGAGGACCCAGAGCACAGAGGTTTTGTTTACTTTCCCCAAAAGGAAAATGTGGGACCATTTGTTTCTTTTTTGCCCTTTCCTTTAATCACCCAGAACTGCCTCTAAGCACAGTGTTGGGGAAAAAAATCACATGTGGAATTATATTTTCAAGAACTCAACTTAGAGTGGGTCCTTCCCTTCCCTCTAAAAGGGTGAAAGGCCCCAACACATATTTCCAGGGAGTCAGGAGGGGGTGGAGTTCAATGTACAGAAGTAAGTGTGCACATCTGACTCAGTTCCCTGAAGCTCAGCCCATTCCACTGCCTTAAGATTTTTGGTATGAAGGTGTCAGTTATTTCTGCACCCAATCTCCCAACAAATAAATATTTAAGCAAATACAATCTAAACATAAAATAACCCGTTTTCATTCCTTCTTAAACTTGTTTCTTTGGGCATGGGGCCACTGGGAGCAAAACTTTTTTAAAAAATAAATTACACTGGAAATTGTACAGACAAGCTAGAAATTCAAAAGTCTTGGCCCAGCCCTCCAGCTCATGTGGAGCACCTATCTGGTGTGTGTGTGTAGCAGACAGACCTTCTGCCTCAGCTCCCCACAATCACAAACCACAAAATTCCCTGGAGGGGTGCAGTGGGGGAGACTGTCCAAATTCACACTGGGATAAAGCATCCAACCTTCATTTGCAAATTCAAAATCCAACAGCAGAGATTTTCATGAGTTTAATGACTCGCCATGGGTTTTGTGTTCTCAGTAGCTTCAGCCATATGATAATATACTTAGAGAATCCCGCCCACCCCTCCCACCCGCATCTCCACTTTAGGGAGGGGGCTGCCCTCGGGCAGGAGGCTAACCTAGTCCGAGAGCGCCTGCAGGTCCCAGGTCCACCCCACAGTACCTTAGAGCCCAGCGAGGTCACAGCAGGCCCGGCCTGCCCCCACAGCTTCGGCTCAGCCTGGAGTGCAGGGAGGGATGGGCCCAGGGTCCCCACTTCTATAAGGTGGTCAGGTCCATGTGGTGGTCCCTCGTCATCGGCTGCAAATGCTGGCCAGGAGCGGCTGAAGAGGAACAGGAGGAGGAAGAGGAGGAAGAGGAGGAGGAGGAGGACGATGACCTGCCTTTAGTGTTGGGCAGCTTGTGGTCTTTTTTCCACTTCATCCTCCGGTTCTGGAACCAGATCTTGATCTGGCGTTCGGACAGACACAGAGTGTGAGCAATTTCAATCCGACGGCGCCGAGTCAGATACCTGTTAAAGTGAAATTCCTTTTCCAGTTCTAAGACTTGCTGCCGAGTGTAGGCTGTCCGGGAACGCTTGGGCTCCCCGCCGGTGTAGTTGGGGTTCACTGTGAAACAAAACAGATGGCACAGCCAGGTCAGCACCCAGCCACTCTTTAGGCCCCCGCCTCTGCTGCTCACTTCCTGGCGCGTCCCGAGGCCCGCACCGCCCAAGCTCTGGCTTCCTCCCTCCCTCCCTCTGCCTGGTGCACACCCCCACTCCCACCCACCCCTCAGTCCCACGCACTCCCCCCAGGCTCGCAGCATGGGATCCCCAGATGTGCTCCCTTCCCGTTGGCCCTTAGGGAGCTCCTGAGTCCCTAAGCATTTTGGAAATTCCCTTCTCCACATTCTCTCAGCTCTGCAAATGGAGTCTTCCCCCACCCCACCCCATCCCCACCCCCTTTTGCGCCCACAGCCAAGCAGCAGCCACATGGTCCCGGCCTGTTCCCTCCGCTATAAAAATTTATGGAGAGCGTAACTGGAGCGCCCAAGAAAGCTCCAGTGTCCCCACCTCCTCTCATGCCCCCTCCCATGGGTCCTGGGCAGCAGGCTGGAGGTGGGCGCAGAGAGGAGACTGGTGCCTTACCCGAGTTCACGTGCACCTTCTTCATCCAGGGGTAGACCACGGCCGGCTGCTTGAGCGCTGTCCCCGGGGGCGGCTGCTTGGGGCCACCCGGCTGGCTGCAGGCCCGGGCGCCTGGCAGGGGCGCAGGCGGGGGCGCCGGGCAAGGCTCTCCCGGGGTGCCGTAGTGTCCGCCGGGACCGCTCGCCTCCTGTCCCGGCCCTCGTGTGGGCAGTGCTGCGCCGGGCCCGGGCCCACCGCCTCCGAAAGGCTGCTCCCCGAAGTCGGGCCGCGGGTAGAGCCCCGGGGGCTGGAAGTCCGCGCCCTGTGCACCACCGCCGTAGTAGTCGGTGCCCTGCTCGCCTAGGTAGCCTCCTTGCAAATATTCCTCACACGGAGGAAACTTGGGGTCCACATACTTAGAGTTCACCATATACGAACTCATGGCCATTAATTTCAGAAGGTAGAAAATACTAATTTTTCTCGTGTTGTCTTTTTTTCTCCTTCCATAGGGCCCTCCTACTTGCTGTCAACTGAATAAAGTTGGGCAGCCATGTGACCAGGCCAGCCAATGGGGAAGGAGCGAGTTTATCACCGGTTTGGTGAGCATCTCATAATTTTCGCAAATTTAACTAAATAGTAAACGTGTAATCAAAAGGCTTGCTGTGCCCCATTGGAGGCCCCCTGCGAGATGGTAATGTGGTTTCCATCCCCAGCTCTCCTAGTTCCAGCAGGTAATCTCAGCTTTTGTCTCCACTGACTTTTGTTCACCTCTCCTGCCTCCTCCACTCACCTCAATGAAAGCACCCAAAGTGAGCGTGGTGCAAGGGAGAATGAATTCTTTTATTGGGTACAAGGGGACAAAAAGTGGGTGCATGAGGTGGCCTCTGAGTTGGGCACTTTGCCCGCCTGACGGCTGGGGCTGGGACTCTGCCATACAAAGACCAAGTCGGGCTTTGTCCTCCTCAGGGTCACCCAAAAGTTACTAGAATCTGGCGGGCCTGAATTAAGTTAGGCAATGAGTAACCACCGGGCTTTTCTCCAGGTACCCAGGCCAGGGAGTTGCTAGCCAAAGCTGGACCTTGCTTAGGTGGCAGCAACCTGGGTGCCCAGGTTCTCACAGCTGAGGGTGAGGCCCAGAAGGTGGTGAGGAGACGCTCACCTCACCTAAATATCCCCCCAAAGGTGCCTCTGGGCCCCTTTTCTCAGCTTGCTTTTGTCCTCCCACAAGGCCCCCCAAACCCAGTTAGTCCCCATTTGGGTATATTTATATCTCATGCCCTGGACAGGGCAGAGCTGCAGCTGGAACTAGGGGGTCATTAGCTTCACCCCCAAGTACCCCCAAACCTAACCTTTTGGGCCCGGTATTCATGTAACCGGTTAGAGTTTCCTTTGGCTGCAGCAGCACCCACTGAAGCCTCTATTTAAAGATGAAGAGCGTGTTGAGGAAGAGGCCGGCAGTGTCACCAGGGACAGTCGATCTTCCTGGAACAGAGAGGTGGCTGGCCCATTCGGGAGTCTCCACCTCCATCTCTTGCTATTTCGGAGAAATGTGAAGTTTTTGCATCGACCATATATTCCCCTAGAATCGAATCTGTGACTACGTGGACACCACACAAATTCGGTTCTACAGGGTATATATAGACAACGTTACAACCTTCGGTCCAACCCAAGGCAGATAGATACTAAGACCGCTGCCAGCCCTAGTCTCTTCCTCTGAACCACCACCAGCCCGATGCAGCCACCCTTGGTTTCAGGGACAGTTCAGGTAGCCTGAAACGCTTGGTGATAATTTGCAGTGGTGAATTCCCTCGTTCTTTTCCTGGGGCGAGGGTTATAGTACAGCTGAGCAGCAGCCAGGATATTCTTAAGAAAGAAAAGAAGAAGAAGAAGAAGAAGAAGAAGAAGAAGAAGAAGAAGAAGAAGAAGAAGAAGAAGAAGAAGAAGAAGAAAATCCATCCTAGAGATGGCCGTTTTATTACTCTCCTCTGTAGATCCAACCCCCCCCCCCTTATCAAGTGGTATTTTCCAAAAAGGAGAAATGCCTTCATCGGCAGAAGAAAAAGAGGCAAGAAGGAAATAGCCTTAGCCTATTTTTTTTTCTCCACTGCCTGACCAAACCAGGTTGGTGGCCAACCTAGTTTTCCAAGAAGTCATGCATTTACCTTCCTGGGCCCTCAGTTGGGCTGGCCTCTCCATGTCCCCGAAGCTTCTACTGCAGACCCTGAGGCAGGCGTTGCTCCCAGGCACCAAGCTGCCCTGGTCTGAGGCCAGCACACTAATGGTGAAGGGCAGGGCGTGGGGTCATTCGAAATCATTTACAAACATATCACAAAGTTTCATTATTTTTGCTTTGCCGACAGCAGCACACAAGAGTACAAAAGTTCACTAATTTTGCCCGCCCCAGCGCCTCTGTGCTGTCCGTGGCTTGCCCCTTAGTTCAGGGCATCCAGGGCGCAGCCGCACTCAGGAACCAGACAGATTTCAGGGGCAGAGGGATACCCTGGCTCTATTGGGGCTTTTGGATGCCTGATGGTAGGCCACAGATGTCCAATTTTTTAAATATTGTTTTGATCCTCCTTCCTCCCCATAATTCAAAAACCAGTGTCAATCGGGGGCCTGAGTCTGGTAGGGGGTGGGACAGGAAGGCTTCCTCCACCAGTCCTGCAAAGTTGGCCCCTTGCTTCTCTTCAAGGCACCCACATGACCCCTCTATCCCCTGCGTCCAGTGATTTAACTCTTCGCAGGGATTTACAGGGTGCCAATTCTCTGCCAGATCTCTTTCTTCCAGGACAGTCCCCCCAGTTTCCCCTAAAGGTGAGTGTTTCCCCCCACCCACCTTTCTGAGGATACTGGGCCTACCTAGGCTTTATCCATACAAATTGGGGGAACCTGCTGTCCTGGGTGGGGACCAGGCAAGTATACACATTTTCATATTTGTTAGACGCTATGACCTGCATTTCACCTTATTGCTCGACTTGTTCAGACAGGTCAAAGCCAACGAGTTATTGATGAACAAAAGCGTTAAATATTCACCTCCCTCTCAACTGCCCATACTAATGCTTTTGATCTCTCAGGCTTTTTGTGCTGTGTTCAGCTACAAGGCGCCAAATGTGAGTTTGTAAGCAGGCAGCCTCAGCAGAGAAAAGCACCACCGAGCCAAGGCACAGGGGAAAAAGGGGGGCAACTGGAGGGGGTCCTGGGGAAACCAGATTTCCAGCCTGGAGCCCAGAGCCTGGTTCACTGGAGCCAGCCTGGTTCACAGAGAGGAACCGCGTGCTAGGTGGATTTCAACTTCTTTCCATGAGTGTAGCCCTCAGAGGGTCCACTAGGCTACCCAGCCTAGCAGAGCAAAGAAACCTGGCCCTGAGCCTAGCCCCAGAGTCTCCAACCTGAAGAGAAGGTGTTTCACAAGCGAGGAAGGATGCCTGCTTTCCGGTAGCCCTGCATGGCCCATCTTCTTTTTAAAATAAAATTACCTCCGTTTTGCAGGGGAGACGGGCCATGCATTTTTCCCACCACAGCCACCATCTTAATGAGATGGTCCTCCTGGAGGCCCCAAAGGCTTTCTCAAAAATGCATCTGTCTTCCAAAGTACAGGCAACTCAGAAAAATTCAAACTTTGGAGCCAAGGAATCCAAGCGTCACTGGTCCCACCCCGATCCACTCTACTCCACTCCACTGTGCTTCCTGGGGCATTACAGGACTCTGGAGCTGAAATTCTTGAGTTGCACTCCCTGAGGTGGAGAAGTGAAGGAGAAGAGGCCTGTCCCCTCCTTGCTCTGCTCTGCCAGGTCCCAGATCCAGAGCCCTCGCCCGTGAAGCTGGGGCGGGGGAGGGGCGGAGGTGTTCTAAAGCTCAGACAGCGCAGCCCCTCCCGGACGGATTCTGGCCAATCCAACATTGCCAAGGCCATTGAGGTTTAAATTTTTGTTGTTTTTAATAAATGTTATACGAAAAAGAAAAGCATAGAAGGTTGGGCTAAACTGGGCCAGGTTAAGTTGGCTTGGGCTACAGAGGGGTCGCACTGCCTCGGGTTTACTTTGTAGGTTCTGGCGGCATGCTTAGGATGGGCCACTCAGGAGCTGTACGCTCCTCACCCCAGCAAGAGCTCCCGGGACACTGCACCTGTGCAGGCTGGCGGGACCTGGGGAGGCTGGGCAGCTCCTAGGAGCCCGGAGGACAAGGGCAAGATCCCGACTTGCTTCTTTAGAGAGGTGACTGTGAACTAGGCCCCAGAAAAGCTCCCTAGGAGTTGAGCTTTGGGGTCTCCACGTCCCCCAGCGGGCTTTCCTCGACGCGGGCCTGGCGGGGAGGCCGAGCCGCGCTCGCCCGCCGGTGCAGCCCTCGCCCACCACTGCCCGGGAGGAGAACTGCCTCTCCATTTTGCTATTCTATTCGGAAGAAACAGGAAGGTACTTACAGCGGGTGCTCTCTCTCGGTCCTGACCTGTTGCAATGAAAAAGGAGGTCACTAAAATTTAACAAAATAATAAAACATAAACATATGACACGGAAAAATGACAAGGCCCAGACACCCCGACTTCCGTGCTCTACGTGCCTGCCTGCCCCGGAACTGTGCAAAGTTCTCCGTGGACTGCAGTTCTCCAGAGCTGACCTACACCATGAGGGTTCAGTGCGCATCACTTCCTCCTTGCTTCACACCCTTAGGTAAAAACTTCCTGGTTGTTTGGTCTCCTCTATTGCCTCTCACCGGAAAAGCCAGTGGGAAATCGGGAAAGGAGGAGAAATGGGCCTTTGTCCACTGCCTTCTGCACAATTGGTTGGGTGGGTGCAGGTGCACGGGGATGGGGGTAGCTGGTCCATCTGCCCCCTTCCTCAGCTCCCCTGGTTAGTTTTGGGGGCAATTCAGCTTCCTTTCCCCCCATTTTGGACTGCTTTCAAATTCCTCAGCCCTAAACAGTGACCACCCCCCACCCAATCTGTCTTCTTCTCTTCCCAAAAGAAAGATAAGGCATGGCTGGGACTTGCTTTGCACTTCTCCAATTCAAAATAAAGACCAATTCCCAGGGGTAAGTGAGGACCCTAATGATAACCAAGGAGGAGGAAAATGAATGGGTTGAAGGGTAAATGACAATGCTGTAGAGGGTTATCTAGCTCTAGGGGGATGACATCCATCTTTCAGCATTGCTGCAGGAGAACACACAGACCAATCTTACAAACTAGTAGTCCTCCCAAGGGTGAGTATCCAGGTTTAAATTTTTAGTCTTCTCCAGCTTTATTATAGAGTAGTAATCTTTCTGAGACATCTAGGGGCAAAGTCAGTGCAACACTCAGCCCCACAGTTTCACTCTTCTTCTAAAGCAATGCTCTATATATGGCAGAGAGAGAAAGACAGAGAGAAAGAGAGAGAGAGAGAGAGAGAGAGAGAGAGAGAGAGAGAGAGAGAGAGAAGAAAGTGCCCTTCTTGTGAGATAAAAGCCTTCAATTCCCAATTCTCCAAGTCCAGAGAAAAGGGAAGTAAAACAGGATGCCCATTTTAGGTATTAATTTAGGTTCAAGGCAAAATTGAATTTACTTCGGTGAGACTCCCCCCAAGAAGAAAAGTCAAGGCAGAGAAAATCCCCATCTCTGGAGTTGTGGCAGAAAAAGTAATAAGTGACTTACTGGTTCTCTTTCCTAGTGGACAGGGGAGCTGGGAGTACAACTGTTTCCTTCTGAGCCGGGAGCTGTCTGGAGCCTCTCAATTTCCTATCGCTGCTCCAGGATCCCAGCATCTGCACTTGTATGCTCTTAACCTAATTTATGGTGGGAATTATATTTTGGCTTGTCAACTCTCGAGCCATAAAACAAAGTTTATTGGAATCACGTGCTCCTAAATAGCCACTCAGGTCTCATCTCTGCAGAACCATAAATAACCTTTGGCTTTAAACTTTTATTCACTAAATAAAGGTTCACTGCAACTGTTCCCTCAGATTTAAATAGTTCCAAATATCCAGAATGCAAGGGAGGTCATATTCATATCAATACCCCAGGCTTTTCAAATAGCATCTTTTCAGAGAAGCCTGCTTAAACTGGGAGATAGTGCTATTTGGAAAAGGCTGGTTGGTGGGCAGGTCTTATGATTCTTTGGCCGCATTCGCTGTGAGTACCATCAACTCCTTTATTTCAATCGTTTTCTAGCTTTAGATGTGATAAAGAAGAAAGTCCAAGACCCCTTTGCTTATGCTAGAAGTTGGGAATTACTTGAGATTTTATGCAAGTTTCTATAAAGAAAGAGTGGCTAGGGAGAGGCTGGGTGGGCTTGGGGGATGGGATGGCGGTTGGAATTAACAGTTGGCTTCCTCTGTATTGTTGTGGATGGGCTTGGTGAAAGTTAAGATAACCACATGACTAGAGGTTTCTATAATTTGTTTAGATCTGAAAGAGACGTCTTTCCGAGGGACCAAACTGCTTAAAACAGCAAGACTTAGGGCTTGGTGAAGTGAGAAAGTAGAGAATTGCCCATCGGAATCTCTGGCAACTGCAGCTCTAAAGAAGGTTATAAAACAATAAAACAGACCTGGTGTGAAAGAGAGAGGGTGTGAGGAAGCAAACGAGGCTCCCAAGGAACCCAAGCCCAGGAAGTCAGATGTCCCCTCTCCCACCATGGCCCCAGCCACAGAGCTCAGGACTTCCAAGTCCCTGAGTGTCCAAATCCGGACAGGGTCCCCGGGAGAGCTCCTATGTCACTGTTGTTCCCATCAAGGGAGAGGCTGAGAGAGGAGAGGAGAGTGTACCAGGGCCAGGTGCCTGCTGAGAAAACCTGGAAAGGACGCTGCTGCTCAACAGGAAAATGTGCTTGGGGGAGGAGAGAAGGGGATGTGGGGAAGATGCTCCCAGGTCCACTGAGGAGCAAAATAAAGAGGATTTATCTAGAACCAGTCAGTGGCCCACCAGAGTTGCCAACAAACAGGGTAAGGATGTGATTTTGTCTATTGTGAAATAATGAATTTTCTGTGCCAATTTGCATAGCACTCTCTCTCTTATACACACATGCACACACATACACTAACATGTGATTTTTTTTTTTTTTTTTTTTTTGTCTTTTTGAGACAGGGTCTCTCTGTGCAGTTCAGGCTGGCCTTGAGCTCACTTTTGCAGTCCAGGCTGGCCTCAAACTTGCACTGATCCTCCTGCCTCAGCCTCCCAAGTGCTGGGATTATAGGCGTGGATACCACACCTAGTTAACATGTGATTTCTAAATCAAATTTAGTTCCATCAGAAAGTCCCCTAAAAAAAAAAAAAAAAAAAAAAAAAAAAAAAAAAAAAAAAAAAAAAAAAAAAAAAAAAAAAAAAAAAAAAAAAAAAAAAAAAAAAAAAAAAAAAAAAAAAAAAAAAAAAAAAAAAGAGTCCCCTCAAGCCCATAGAAGAGGCTCCCTATAAAAAAAAAATCTGCCTCTTAACTTCTACCCCATTCCACATGCATTTCTAAGTCCATTTCTTAATTTGACTTTTATTATCTAGAGAACAGAGGTCTGATAGCCTAGACATCAGGACATCCTTTTGCCCCCTTTTTTATTCCATTAGCCAGGTAAAAAGATTTTTTTGTTTACAGTTGGTGGCATTTTTTTTCTCTTGTTTCAGAACATTTGTTTATTTATTTTTATGGCCAGCTCAGCCTGCCCTAAGGGCAGGGCTGGTACAGCATGTGGTGCCGGGCAGCTGCCCAAGCTTTCCTAAACAGGCGCTTTAGATCACTGAGCCATCCTGCCGGGCCCTGTTATTAAAATAATGGGTAAATAATAATAAGTAGAGATAACTTCAAAAATGTTTTCTGATTCTGTTAGCACTAGGTGAATGGTTTTGAAGTTAATCTTACTAATCACTTGTGAAAAAATGTCCAAGTTGAGTTTAAAAAGCTTTTTCTTTGAATTAATACAAATTTGTCAAACAATGTAGTACATTCTAGGCAATTGTGATGAGCTTTTTAGGGGGCTGGGGTAAGGAGAAGACATATCTGAGGAGGAGCAGTGGCTGACCAAGGGTAGCTCACTAGGAATTTGGGGTGAATGGGGATGGAGAGTGCTTAAGACTTGCCCACCACAGTCACTACAGGGGGTGACATTATTCAGCCTACTCTGTAGTATTTAGATAACAAAGAAGAGTAGCTATGAGTAAGGGAAAGAAGGAAAGAAGCACATTGAAAATGGATATCTCCAATTAGTTTCTGATCTTAGAACACCCAGGAAAACTGTTGAAGAGCAAATGTTCACCTTTCCACAACTATCCCTCGCCTCTCCCCAAGGGAGGCTTCTTCTCTTGGCGTCTATAGATGAAAGTGAGAATGGTGATGGAGACTGGAGGCTCGGCAGCCATGGTTAGAGTAGTGTGTGCATATGGCATTGTGCTTGGCTTTGCAAGGGCTTTCCCTGGTCCCAGTGATGGTGACAGAAGAGAAGTGAGGAAGGAGGGACTGGGTCTTCTTAAAAACCTGTAATGAATTAGTTTCTGGGGGAGGCAGGACTCTGGGTGTGGACCCTCCCTATCTGGTTAAGGTCAGCCCCTGGAATTTCTGTCCAAAGACCGGGTGCCTTGAAGGGCTCCTCCAACCCCTAAGCCATAGCCACCCCTAGAAAGCAGAGAGGGACTGCATCCTACCAGGCAGCAGATCTCCTTCCCATGTGACAGCAGCTAGACCTCTGCCTACCCTAAGGAGCTCTGCAATTTTGCTTCAGAAAAGTATATCTAGATTTTGGTTTCTAGTGCTAGAGATTGAATGCAAGGGGCCTGCTGTGTACTGAACTATATACTCAGCCACTTTTCTTTCTTTTTTTTTTTTTTTTTTTGGCTTTTTGAGACAGGGTCTCACTATGCAGCTCAGGCTGTCCTTGAGCTGGCTTCTATAGCCCAGACTGGTCTCGAACTCACACTGATCCTCCTGCCTCAGCCTCCCAAGTGCTGGGATTACAGGCATGTGCCATTCTTTTTTATTTTGAAATAAGATCTTGCTACAGTGCCCCTAGTGGGTTCACATATATGTTCCTCCTACCTTAGCCTCCCAGCATCCTAGAAATATAAGCATATGCCTCCATACCTGGCTTGATATTGACTACTAAATGTCTTTTAGCCTCTTACCTACTTGATTCCAAGATCTTTTATCTTGTATTTATTTATTTTCACTTATTTTTATTGGCTATATAGATCAATGGGCTTCATTTTGGCAGATGATGGAACATGCTCATAGAACATCTTTTGATCATTTTGCCCCACCATTACCACATTTGCCATGCCCTCCCCCTTAGTTTCACATTTTTCAGGCGGGATTGAATGTACATAATTGCTGATATCCTCTTAGAATGTTTGTACAACCAGAATGGGTAAGTGTGGGGTGGGCTTTGCATGAACTTCCTGGCCAAAAGCAGATGGAGTAAGAGCCCCCAGTTCTGGGAGTTAGACATCAGACTGGGATTAGAGTCAGAGAAATACTGAGCAGGTAAGTAAGGAACCGCAAGCAGGAGAGAAAATGCGTATTCCTGCTGGACTGAAAACAAAACACCTGTCTTACCTCTCCCTCACAAAGCATTTCACTCACTGGAGGTCTAGTCGTGAGTTCTTTGGGTGAAAGAGGTCATCTCAGATAAAAAAAGGCCAATGGTAGGATATGAGATGCCCTCTTGCCGCAAGCTTGAAGTAGGATGTCTGACTCAGTCAGGGTCAAGGCTAGAAACTGGGAAGTTTCTGGAGAAAGACAGCACCTAAAGTAGACACATAAGTTCTAGAACTAAGGCTTCATGGCCCAGGAGTTTGTGTGGGTGTGTGTAGGTGTGTATAGTAGGTCCAGAGCCACCACCATAGAGCAGAGGCAGAACTCTACCTAACACATCTTCTAGCCAAACACTATGGCTAGAATGACTGCATTTTCAGAGAAAATCTGATTCCACTCCTAGTTAAATCTAGAGAAGCAACTTGGCTAAGGGCTGTGGAGGCACTGACAGAAACCAGAGCTAAGAGGTAGAACCTGGTTGTAGGAAGTATTCGCATGTGTGGCCTGAAGCATATTTTCACAACTCTTCATAGAAGAGTGTGAAGAGATTTTGAGGAGTAAGAGGTCCCCAACACATTCCTTAGCATCACTCTGGCCTGTCTAGGCACAAGCCAGTTAAGGGGTAGGGAGGTGGGGCTAACTGCCTCTGCTGTTGCCCATTGGCCTTTTGCCTCCCACCCCACCTTAGATTTCAAGAGACTGAAGATAGTCCTTGCCCAGGGGCAATAGAAGAACAAGAGGAACAACTATCCCCGAGCTATGACAGATAGGACAGGTAGCGATGAGGAAGGTGACTACAGGAGTTGGACAGTAGGGCCTGCTCTTGGGAAAGACCTGAAGTTTTCTGCAAGAGTTAAAGACCAATCTGTGTCAGTGTAAAGCCTTCCACCAAGGAGTTAGGAGAGCTTTTCTCCTGTGGTGGCTGGGATGTATCGGCTACTAAACACTGAGACCCAAGATGCCAGGGTCTATGAGGCCTACCACAGCAGCAGGATAGGTCTCAGAACTATGTCCTCTTGGGTCCAATAGCTCCTGTGTGACAAAGCCTTTTCTTGTCACCACACAACTCAAAGATTTGATGAGTGATGAGGTCTCTTTTAGCTGCAAAAATCTAGGCCTGATTACTAGGCAAGAAGGAGCAGTAATAAGAAATATATACTGAGTTCTTTTGTCTCAAAACACTTTTAAACACTTAATGAGTTAGTGTATGTAAAGCAGTTAGTGTCTAACACAGCACTCATAAGTGAAAATCCTCAGAGCAACCTGGGAAGGTATTCATGTCTAATTTTCAAAGGAGGGAGTAGGCCTCGGGAGTTTGGAGTTTGCTGCTTGCCTAAGGTCACACAGCAGGAAGTGGTAGAACATGGATTTGAACCTAAGGCAGTGTGAACACAGAACCTCCAGACCTGTTCTCTTTGAGATCTATTGCTAGGTCAAATGGGGGGGTGATTGTGAGGAGAGAGTGAGAGCAAGAGCAAGAGAGAGAGAGAGAGAGAGAGAGAGAGAGAGAGAGAGAGAGAGAGAAATCATGACTGGAGTCCCAGGAGCTCTGAGGGATGTCCACCTATAGAGGGAGAGAAGGAAAGCAACAAAGAACCAGGCAGGAAGACATCCACAAAAGTGTAGGTCTACATGCCCAGGGGTGGGGGTGGCATGGGACCCAGACACCTGCTTTATAGACAAAGAGATTTGGGTTCAGGCCCTCTCCAAGAATCACTGCCCTAGAGTAGGGAAAGGAGAGAGCAAAAGTCTGCTTTGCTAGAAGACAACAGATTGGCAGGATTTGGGTTCAGACCCAGTTGTTAAGGTTGGGCATCACCCCTGGGACAAGAAAGGGCCTGAAATGAGCTAAGTGGCAGGAGAAGGCTGTATGGACGGTGTTAAGATGTGCACATCTGCATAGTTTTGATTCGTGGTCCTAGGCCAGACCTGATAGCACTCACTGCCAGGGACCACCTTGACGTGGTGCAGAGCAGTTTATTTATTTATTTATTTATTTATTTATTATTTCAGAACCTTTATTTGTTCATTCACTCGTTTTTATGGCCGGCTCAGCCTGCCCCGAGGGCAGGGCTGGCACAGCATGTGGTGCCAGGGATCAAACTGAGGTCCCTGAAGCTGCCCAAGCTTTCCCAAGCAGGCGCTTTAGACCACTGAGCCATCCCGCCGGGCCCAAGAGCAGTTTTTAAGGAAAAGAAAGAAAAAGAACAACCGCTTCTTAGAGGGCTCAAGAGGGTCCTGTTCTAAGTGAAGAGAGGCAATAGAGACCCGCCAACTTGCTGGACGGGCCGGCTGGTACCAGTGGCTGGGAGCAGCTTGCTCCCACATTAGCATCCTCCAAGGTACAGCATGCGGGAATCGCGCCCCCTCTGGGAAGGCAGAGGAAACGAGATGGTCTGTCTGTCTCTCCCCAACCCCACCCCCGCGGCCTTCAGGCTCCCGGTTCTCCTCGCTGCCACCTCTGCCGATCGGGAGAAGCGACCCCTGAGGCTGGGGACAGCGCCACCGACCCTTGCCCAAAGCCTATTGCACCTTGCGCACAGTGGGAGAGGGCAGAGGTGGGAGGGTGGGGGCAGGGTGGCTCAGGTCCTCCCAGTCCCCGCCCGCTCGCTTCAGGGCAAAGGCGGCACTGCTGCAGCAGGCGAGACACTTGTCCTACAGCGCCTCCTCCTGGACAAGGTGTCAGACAGCGGAGCGGCGAGAGCAAGCCAGTCTGGAAACCAGCGAGGATCTTCCCCGGCTAGGCTTGCTGAGGTTTCCCCACATCAAAGCCTATCCCACCTGGGAGCGGCCAGAAGGAGTCGAGAGCACCCTGAAGCCCCCCCTTGCCACGCCCCCCTGCCCCAGGGCCACGCAACAAACAAGCTCAAGGCCAGGAGTGCTCACCATTCATTCATTTGTCCAACCCAGGCGCAAAATCCCTCCAGTTCTTCCGTTTATTTTTGTTTATTCATTTACCTGACTGTTCTCTGCAGCGCCGCTGACCCCCGAGCCCTGGACCCTGCAGCGCTGATGTAACAAGATTCCTGGAACGAGTGGCCTGCAGGATCGGCCTGAATTTAGAGGTTTGAACAGGTACCAGAGGAAAGGCCTTTTCCCAAAGCAGACGCACCAGGCTGGAAAAAAAAAAAAAAAAAAAAAAAAAATCTATAGAGTCCTCCAGGGGATAGATATAGATGTATCTCCTGGAAAGATTTCTTCCCCTTCGGCTACTAGTTCATATTTCCACTCTGTTTCTAACGCACTGATTTAGATCGAGATGGGGCACTAAGTCATGGTTCAAAATAATGTAGTCGAGGGCAGAGCTATTTGGCTATATGTAGAACGATGACTGGAATAAAGGAAAGGAGAGCAGCGACTCCAGAGGCAGGGGTAAAGGGACAGCCCGAGTTCTACCTTCCTGCACCCAGTCCCCTCACCCCCTCCCTGCTCCCTTGCTGAGTGTAGGGCTGGGTGGCCTCTGCACATGCGCAGACGCCTGGCGAGCGCGCGTGGCCGCCTCGAGGGACCCTGCGCTGTGCGACACCTCAGAGGGCTCCCGCGCCTGGCTGGCAGCCCCATTTGAGAGAGCCAAGGAGTGCATTTTTCCTTTTCAGGAAAACCTGTGTGAAAAGCCTTAATCATTTGCTAGCCCTGTTCCGCCTAACCAGTAAAATATAGCCAATGAACACTCTCAGCATTGGCATTTGGATCAGAAATTACATATCTACTGGACACTTTCTCCCCCGCAGTGACAGCCCATCAAGGCAGGGAAAACCCCTCAGTGTCCTGTGAGCAAAATTTCTCCCTCGTTAAGCAAGAGCAAGTTTAAGAGACCAGTTCCTAAAAAGACGGTATACAGTGTCTATTTACATCATTTGTGAAAAAGCCATGCTAGATTGGTTTCAAATCGGAATTCCGGGTCCTTAGCTTTTCCTCATCTTCCGGTGCCCCCACATACCCTGCCTGGCTGCCGCACTGCGGCAAGGCTGTAAATACCTCTAACAGCTGCCTGCCAGCCCAGGGTGAAATACTGTCTTTGTTCCCATTTTTTCTGTCTCTCAGGCTTAGAGAACAGAACTCTGGAGAAATATATTTATTTGCTAGACCCTCTGAAACACACTTGGTTTTCAGCCCTTTTTCTTGGCTGGTTTGCTACAGTGAGCTTCGTTCTTTTCCTGGTCTACCTAGAGATCTTGAGATTAGCTCAGTTACCACACACACACCAAGGCCCCAAAGGGCTGTTGGCTTCCTAATCTATAAATGTTCAGACGTTCAAACCAACAACTCTGGAAGTTACACTTCCAGGCCTCTTGGCTCTTATAATACTTTTTAACTTCATTTCCTTTTTTCTCTCTTTGATTTTGGTAGGGTTAACAGAGACAAAGAGGACACTCCTGGAAGTGGCAACAGCCTTACCTAGCTTCCTCCTATAGTAAATGGCCTGAGTTCAAATGAGATTCACAGATTATTTATTCCTCTGGATGTAACTGACCACTTCTTTCCAGGACTTCCTAGTGGTATTAGGAGGCTTACAAAGAGGCCCTTAGTTCTCTGTGATGTCCCATGACAGTGCTGTACCCAGGTGCTTAGTCACTGGAGCATGTTGGACCACCAAACAGAACGCAAGAAAAAGCAAGGGACCTACAGATCAGCCATCAGACCCACCAGTCCACCTGTATCCTCTCCTACTCCTGCTCTGGTCAACCTCGAGCCTCCCTCAGATCCAGAGCTGCCCCCAGCAAGGCCTGCAATCAGGTCTAGGGCTCTGGTTTTCAATAGAGAATGTTGTGTACTGATACCAAAGAGTGATCCCAGAGCCATCATTATGCAGTAAGGAAATAGTTACAAAATACAGATACTCTAAATAAAAAATCTTTCAAGGATTTCCCATGTGTAACTGATCAGAGGCTAGTGACCCAAGAAAATTCTGTGGATGTCACCTGGCCACATATTGTGGTCTTCCATTTTGAAAGGAATGTGATTCCGTCTTAATTGTTAAAAATACTTATCTACAAATGTGTCGTTTATTGTGCAAAAATGTTTTTATGGCTAGCACTGCTAACCTGTAATGTCTGGGTGAACAATAAGTTGGGATTTGCTGCTAGGTGCTTTGTGGAGGACACGCCAGCTGCCATGCGCAGGTCTACTCCATGCGCAATGCGGCAGATTGTCTGAGGGTTTTCATACCTCACAATGTACCTATGAAGGACCGCACCCTCAGGTGTCCTTCCAAACCAGTGGAAAAAGACATTTTCTGGCAAAAGCTTTTTAAAAATGCATGATGTTGTGGTACAGTAATTTTGAAGTATAGAGAAATACTATAATATTTATTGGTAGTTTTTTTTTTTTAAACAAAACAATGCAGTTGGCAGAAAAGATCTATTCTTCCTACTCTGGTAAATGAAAAACACACTCAATGTTTGAACTTAGAAATGCTTTGCATTTCTGAAATGTCTGTTGGGTTTGTCCTAAGAACTACACCAGATTTTCTGATACTAATCCAAAAACGTGTATTCATTTTGTGACATAAAATAATCCAAATTCATCTGACAGATCATCTATCTGGTATATGAGGACCATATCTTGAATTACTACAACTCCCCCTCCCAAAAAACTAGGGAAACTTTAAGAAATATTTACGATTTTATCTTATGCACAAGGCCCAAACCATAAACTATAAACCCTAGAAATCAGGCAGCATCATTCATTCACCAAAGCCTGCATTCAAAAAAGCCAAACACCTACTGGGTACACAGAAATCACCCGACCCCCACCTAGGAGCCCTAACCCTCAGCAAAACAAAACAGAACGGAACAGAACACCTGTTAGCCTCTGGAGTACCTCTGACCAAAGCCACAAACTGCCTGCCACAACACTGTCCCATACTACAAGGTGCCTTTACTGATTCCCCACCCCTAGCCAAACAGAGATAGCCAGGCACCATCTGCACACCCTGCTTCCCTGGGAGGAGTAGAAGGACTCTCCTTTTGGCAGTGGGGCCTCAACTTCTGCTCCTCACCGTTCGAGATCTCCGGAGGAAACTGCATTTCCCCTTTCCACTTTGAAACCCAGCAGAACCCCACCCGCGCCCCAGCGGGCATCCTGGGATGCGGTGATCAGTGGCCTCCGGAGCAGAGAGCGACCCTCGGGTTCCGGGACAGTGTCGGGGGCCAGGCCTTGTTCCTCCGAGTGCCCTCAGCGGCGGGCGCCCTGGGCCCCCTCCGCAGCCGTGGGGCGCGGAAGGGGCGACTCTTACCCGAGGCTGCAGAGCTGGAGGCGGCGGTCGGCCCGGGCGGCTGCTGTAATCCACTTGGCGCTGCCGGGTTGCGCGCCCTCCCCGCCGCCGGCACCCGCTCATGGTGCAGCGGGAACCGCGCCGGAGGCGGCGGCCCGCACCCGAGCCTGTCCGCGGGCGGTGTTAGCCCGGCGGGGGGGTTCGTCGCCCCAGGCTCCCCACCGGCCTGGAGAAGGCGCCGGCGGCGCGGCCTGGGCGGGCAGCGGGCGGGAACCGAGGCCCGGAGCCCCCGCAAGCCCGCAGCCGGCTGCCGGAGCCCACCTCTGTAGAGACAAAGGTTAGAAAAAGAGGGGGTGAGGCTCTGGGAAAGCAGAATGCGGGGGGAAATTCGCCTGGGAAATCAGGAAAAAGGCCGTGAAGGCGAGCGGCGCCTGCACATGACCAGCCGCAGCCAATGACGACCGCAAATAGGTCATAAAAAGGTCTATTACCAAGTTGTAAATTTTCTTCAAACAAAAAGGAATTTACTGCAATTCCTTGCGGATTTTGCACATACAGCTTGCAAGCGCCATGTTTTTTCCTCTCTCTCTCTTTTTCTCTTTCTCTCTCTCTCTCTGCTTTTGCCTCCTCCTCCCTTTTCCTTCCCTCTCTTCGTACTCCACCCCCCCCCCTTTTCTTTCCTGTGTTCCTGTCCTCCCTTCTGTCTCTGTCTTCTTTTTCTTAGGAAAAAAATTTTTTTTTCAAGTTTGGCTCAAAATCTTAATGTGAGTGGCCCAGTGTCGGATGTGGTGCCGGCAAGCGCTGTGGGCGCTGGCCAGGCCATCCCCGCCCCTCGCAGTCTCCTCACTGTGTGGGTCGCTTGGCTTCTCCTCCCCTCCATTCTCCTCCCCCAAAAGGCTGGTAGGCAGAGAAGCCAAGCACTTTCGGTTTTCACCCTCTCATCCTGGGCCACGCAATCCCAGTGTTCTTGCCCAGGCTGTGCAGGCCAAGAAAGCATGCTCCGGTCCCACTCTGCCCCAGAGTAAACTGAGGTTTCGCCCATTTCCTGGGGGTGTCTGCGGCGGGGCCCTCACCCAGAACGCGGGGGCTGAAATGGTTTTAGGTATTAGTCAAAATACTCTCCAAAACAGCATTTTGAGCGCCTACGGCCTGATCTTCAGCTCCACAGAAGACTCCTCAGGGATAGTCTGGGGCTAAGAAATAATCTTTCTGGATCCCCAGCGACACCTCTCTTTAGGAAAAGCGATGATCAGTTTTATGGAATTTAATTCTAGCGCCTACTTCTCTGGTTGCACCCCAACCGTTTCTCATTGAAAAGCTTGCTCCATATAGTTCTGCGCGGAGGGTTTCCATTTGCTCAGAAAGACAATGACTCCACCAAATCAGCTTAGAAAATAAGAAGTCTTCCTCAAAAGCAGGCATCACATCTCCTTTGCATTTACTGTTGGAGCAGCCCTGGGGAACACAGTAAAGTAGTCCCTGCTGGTCCCCACATCTCCCAGGTTTGGCTGCAGTGCCTGCCTGAGCAGTATGTCTGTGTTTGCACTGGCTATCTGTGTATCAATACTATAGGGTTAACATTTCCCACCCAGTAAGTTCCTAAGTAGATGGTGACTTCAGCAGGAAATGGCGCTGCATCCTCTAGGGCAGGTCATTTGTAGCCCAGAGAAAGTTCCAATGACCTTGGGTATTTTTATTAAAGGACTTCTGTTGCTGTCAGCAAAAGTCATTTTCTTCCTAAGAAAAGCCAGGGGACCCTCATTTTGCTTGAGGAAACCAGAACAGCAGCAAGGTCAACGGAGATGTTCACTGCCTTCCCCAGTCCACCCAGGTGACCAAGGATTCAGCAAACACTGGGAAAACAGGGACATGGATGTGAAATGGCAGCATCTTCTGCACCACATAATAAAACTATGCTTTCTTCCACAAGCAAATGGGCTGAGTTATCGGCCCTCCCATGTCAGGATCAGTGTACGCTGCTCCATGTACTCTCCATGTAATGGAGCAAAGGGATTATTCACTTCTCAAATTTTCAGAGAAATAATCTCAGTCAATTTGCCTTTTTATCTTCTCCCTTTCTATTCCAATGAAAGCAGAGCTTTATGGCCCTCCTTTTCATCTTGGAGAATGAAGGCTGGAAAGAGACTCTGCACTGAAAGGGCAGCCATATTTGTGTTTTTCCCCTGTGCAGAGGTAAGCAATGTATTGATCCTTGTGGAATTTTACAAAATGGCATCCCTGACCTGATTTCTTTAGAAGCCAGGGAACTGCACACGCTCTTTTGTGTGTTTCTGATCCTAGCAACTAAGTCATCCCCAAAGGCTTGGCTTTTTCAGTCAATGCTAACATTGTACAGTCCCCAAATTTCTTTTAAAGCTTACCAAACTGTTTAAATGCAGTTTAAAGGCAAACCATCTCCAGGCAGGCTGCAACAATTCAGGGCAAACAGAAAAAAAGCAGAAAAACCTGCCTGGGTTTACAAAGGGTACTCTGAAGGTTTATGCAAATTTCTGCAGCAAAAAAAGTTTGCGTGTTGCTACAATGCTTGTATGTATGCAGATCTGAGCCAATTTGGAAGGAATCCTGTGTGCTCCATGCCGCTACTCTGTAAGCTGGAGATACCATGATGGGGGTGGGGGTGGGGATGTCTAGCCATTGTAAAGAAGGTGGTCGAATGTGTTTGCGAGATGTCTAGCCCCTCAAACTCTTTACACAAACGTATGGGCTTTCCTGACTACAAAAGGAAACAGAGACATGGACATTATAACCAGCATTGTTTGCATGTGTGTAATATGTGCACATTCAAATTTATATCCTCAATTACACCAGTAATTGTAAGAGTCATTTTCCATACCTGAGCTATGTATGATTTCACCATGGTTTAGGGGGTTAGTGGGGCAAGAAGGCACATTTCTAGAATGTGACAGAATGCTGCTGAAATGACATTTTCCCTTCTGTTTCTTCCTTGATTTCCACATCCACCCATGCACTTTGTCTCTTACCTGGGAGTTGCAAAATCAGTAGCTGTAAGGCATTTGGGTGCTTTCTTGAGCGGCAGACAGCAACTTTTGCTAATAAGCAGAAGTCCCTTATATCCAGGGCAGCTGGAATGCAGCCAGCACCGGTCTTTGCAGCTTTTGCCCCAAGCTGTTCCCTAGCCAGGCTCTCATCCCTAGGCATCCTCGCTCTCTACCAGCCAACAGCAGCTTCAGGAAGCACACAGAGCCAACATGATCCCAAATTCAGTATGCATTTGCAGCTGTCTCCTCGCGTGCAAATGTTTAAACCTCAGCCACCCATGACTTAAAATTGTCTTTCCTGGCTTAGGGTGACAAATGTCCTAGCCATGGCCTCTTCCCTGGATGGCAAGCCAAGCGCTGCTTTCTCTCTGACCCAGTCAGTGCCCATATATTTCAGGTCCGTGAAGCAGCAGGCGACCAGCTCACCTACCCCGACACCTAAAGGGGTGAGGCTGGCTCAAAAATAAAAGATCAGCTGGGCTTGGTGGCATGCCTCTGTGATCCCAGCATTCAGAGTGCAGAAGTAGGCACACTAGGCCAGCCTGTGTTACCTGAGATATCTTGTCTCAAAAACTCTAAAGAATCTTCTTACCTGTTCAACTAAAAAAAAAAAAAAATCTGCACATTTAAAATAAAGTCTTTAAAAATAAATGTGGCTGAAGGAGACAAGAAGCTTTCCAATGTCTAGTAAAAATGCTTTCCATCTTTTAGGGAAAAATGTTACTTTACTTGAATTTCTTCCCTTCCTCTTTCCGCTCCCTCCCTTGCAAAATGGCAGCTGCAGGAGCAGCCTCCAATAGGTAAATGGATATCTTGTTAATAACAGATGCCAAAGCCTGGCATCAACCAAGACTCGGTGGAATTAAGCTGTGGTGTAGCCTAGACTCAGGGATCATCCCCCACTGGGCTACAACTCTCGTCCTCTGTGAAGGTCAAAGCTTTCACAGTGCTTTAGGATTATTTAGAGCAAGAGGAAGCATGGATGGCATGGCACAGCACAGCCAGCCTTCTTGGCAGGCGTGTCTCCCACCTCCAGCATTTTTTTTTTAACTAGGGAAGTGTGTTACCCCCAGCCCTCTCTTATCAAAGAGAAGACCCTGGCAAGTCCCAGCTTTCATGTGGGTCCTGGCTATTGTTCACAACTCAGGAAAAAGCGACATTTTCGGGCGCTCAAAGACATTAGCTCTAGGAAGAGATTCATTTCTTTATTGAGGAGCTAGCTATGTTTTGGAGCAGCTGTTTACACTTAAGAGATTTCTGCGTTTGCTCTTAGGGCTTATTTCAAATACATGAGGCCGTATCTTCCCTGAAGAAGCGCAGAGGTCGTACCAACCGACATCTGAAATGCACACGGCAACTTGGCTTAAAAGGAACATGTGAACAGATGCAGCGAACACGGTGAAGGAATACAAATAAATATGGCACCTACTGAAAAAATCACGCAACGATGATGACCCAGGCGCAAAAACCTAGCGATTTTCAAGTGATTACAACTGAGATTCAAAATGAAAGCAAGGCAACTTGCAAAAGTAAAAACTGAGAATCTTGTAATTCGTTTTTCAAGTATGATTCACACTAGATTATTTAATTGCCATAATTTGTATGGAGTACAATGATTAAATGTCAACCTTGACATTGTCCTGAAACTTGTCACTGGCCCAACACTTTTTTGCAGTTTATGGAATCTGCAGAGCCTGGACTACACATTACACTCTTCAGCTAACATGTGCTTTTCCAATATTTGGCCCAGACGTCTCCCTGACATATTACATTTGCAAAATACTAAAAGAAACCTTTTAGGAGTAAACAAAAGACACCCAAGCCATTCATTACAAAAGATAAAAGAAGAACCATAAATAATACATTTTAATCAAATAATAAAGTATTCTGCAGGCATAATTTTTTTAAAAAATTAATAGACTTAAAATTTACTCACCATAAAGAAAAGATTTAAACTGTTCAAGTGCACTTGTTTGATTAATAAAGCATTTTATATTCAATTATTTAGTGCTAATCATTAGGAAGTTTACGTTGTTGTGGCAAATCACCAGCTCAGACATTAAAAACTATCATTATAAAAATATAGCTACACGGTCAGTATCAAATTACTGTATCACAGGACAGTGCAAGGACTGGTTCTGTGCCATACTAGAAACATTTTTTAAACACTCAAATCCCTCTCAAAGCATAGAAACCTCAAGAGCAGTGACATAAGGTAGCTTGAAACAGATAAGGTCCTTTCCAAAAAAAAAAAAAAAAGATGGTGTCCACCAGCATATGCAGACCATTAGTTTTAAGTGTCTGTGGTAAAACTTTAAAGGTAGAAGTTAATTCACAGGGCCTTCAGCTCTGTCTTCCTCCAGCTCTTGAGCTTCTTTCTTGGTTTCCCCGTCCTTCACCTCCTGCCGGGAAACAGGAAATTTGTCCTTGTTGTTCTCCTTTTTCCATTTCATTCTCCTGTTCTGGAACCAGATTTTTACCTGTCTCTCGGTGAGGGCTAGGGCGTGGGAAACCTCAATTCTTCTCTTCCTGGTCAGATAAGGGTTAAAAAGGAATTCCTTTTCCAGCTCTAGGGTTTGGAATCGACTGTAGGTTTGTCTTCCTCTTCTTCTACCAGGAGCTGCTGATTAAAAGAAACAAAAACAGGGTAAATCAATGTTTAAAAATGCGACGGTGTCTCTGCATGTTGCTGGAGGTTTCTGGAAGTGAAGCTAGTCTAAGGATGAATATATACTGATATCTATTTATAGATATACATATAGTCTTCACAGTTACTCTGTTCGGATCATGCCTATATGGTTTCTACTTTTTTTAAAAAAAAGTCTGTATTATTTTATGAATAAGAGCCACTGTGGCTGCACAAGAAGAAAAAGGAGGGGGAGGAGAAGGGGGAGTTTTAAAGCTAGAACGTGAGATGAAAGTAGATTTCTCCCCTTCTCCCCTCTTTTTAAAAAAAAAAATGCATCCCAACCTTGTGGTCTCATCCAGGGAAACATTTGAGAAGGAGACGCGCTCTGATTTAAGTGGTCTGGGTCCTCGCCAATATTACCACTGGACGATTTACAGTCAGGATATTGTACCAGCTCGGCCTCTTGCTGGGTCGTAAAAATCGGCTGTCTCTGTAAGTTATCGTATCCGTAAAACTTCGCGGGCTCCCCGTGACAGGCAATCCCGCCGCAGGGGGGAGGCGGAGGATGCGGAGGAGGTGGGGCGGCCTGGTAGGCAGCGGCTGGGCTGCCCCCGCCGGGGTGGAAGTAGTCCTGGCCGGGCCCCGGGCCGCCCCTACCGCCGCACCCGTGCCCCACGGGCGGCGGGGACGGGTGCGGGTGCGCGTGCGCCTGCGGGGGCGCGTGCGGGAAGCCGGCGGCGCTGTTGCCATAGAGCTGCAGGGCGGCGGCGTGGCGGCTGCCGGCCTCGGGCGCGAAGTGACAGTCGTAGTAAGTGGGATTGATGGCCTCGCCCGCCGCCGCCGCAGCCGCCGCTGCGGCCGCCGCCTTGTACTTGGAGTACAGCGGGTTCACGAAGTACGAACTCATCGAGGCGACGGCGGCCGCGCAGGCAGCAGCAGCAGGGAGCGCGCCCGGGCTCGGCCGCACTGCCGCGGGGGCCTCTGGGGCGGCCGCTCGCGCTGGGGCCGCCGGGCCACGTCGCTGCCACCGCCCGCCCGCACGCCGCGCGCGTCGTCTCTGAGGCCCGGCCGCCGGGCGCTCGCCTACTGGGCGCTCATGCCCGGCGCTCGCGCCGCGCCCGGGCCTCGCACCGCCTCCCTCGCGGGTCGCGGGGCCTCGCCCAGCCCCCGCCCGCCGCCGCCCTCCCGGCCTCTCCCGGCGCGCGCCGGCTCGGCCGCGGTCTAATCGCCGACGCCCCGGGTGACCTGCCCCGCCGCCTCCACTGTTTCCTCTCACGCACCAGGCGGCCCAGCGCACCGGGACAAGAAAAAAGTGCGCCGGCCCACGGGGGACACCGCGGCTACGGCTTGCAAGCCCCCGCTCCGAAGGGAAATGAAAAAAGCCCTCCCTCCGCCCGCCGCCGCCTCTCGCCCTGCCCCCCCGCGGCCCCCTCCCGCCGCCCGCGCCGCCGCCGCCGGCGAGGCTGCCGTCCCGGTGCGCGCCGGCGAGGCATTTTCGCACCCCGCCACTGCGCGGAGAGCGAGCGAGATGGGGGCGAGATAACCGCGCGGAGGGATTCGCCCGACGGGACGCCTTACGCCTCCCCGAGATGCCTCCGCCAGCCTTAAAGGGGGCCCATAAAGCCGCGCTGCCAAGGGCTCGCCGGGCCGGGGGCCGGGAGTGCGGGCTGCGGTCGCGGACCGGGCCTGCGGGGAAGCGGGGAAGGACGCCCACCCGCTCGGGGCCAATGGGCCGCAGTTTCTGCGGTTCTGAGCACGCGGGGCACAGTTGGAGAAGCCAGGTCGACGGACAGGACCGTGCCTGGGTTTGGGGCCTAATGGTTTGATGAAAAAGCCACCAGCGTGGCCCCCAATTCTGGCGCTATCAAATCCAATCAAAGGCCTTTTCCAGCCCAGCGGGCCTTGTGGAAATGAGATGTACATTTACCCTTGACGCACTGCATGCCTGGCTGAGGCTCCCAGGTTAATTGATATTTAATGGAAATCATGCCTCTGAATATAGTTTCCATCATTTCACCCTTGATGGACGTCAGTGGGAGGTTGGGGGTGGGGGGAGGCTGGAGAATGCGGGAAGGGACATTTGCATTGCCGAGGGAGTAAATAGGGCTGCAGCCTACTGGCAGGCGGGCGGGCCGGGCTGGCGGCTGCCCGGGGCGCACACCGCAGCACCTGGGCCGGGCGGAGCGAGCGTGGGGGAGGTCCTGGCGAGGTCCCCTTGAGCCCCAGGATCGCACCGGTTCCAGGCAGCTGCGGTCAGCCCGCCCTGTTCCGAGAATTTTAGTCCATCCGCAAGCCTATGCAGTGGCTGCCTAGGGTGGGCGAAGGCCTCATTTGAAAGTTACTAGTTTCCACAAAAGAAAAGAAAGTGAGTGATGAGCGAGAGGTGTGGACAAAAGGAGCATTTTCCTCATTTTAGCAGGGGTTTCTAAAATAGTTGGGGTTACACCAAGCCACCTCCCAACACGCTGCTTTTACTCTTCTCTCCTTTTTTTTTTTCTTCTTCCCTCCTTTTAATGCCCAATAAATGAAATGAGTTTCTGCTGTCTGTGTTTTTTTTCACCCTCTCCGACATGGTCTTTTTCTTGGGTTCTCTAGGGGCTGAGACCCTTTTTCCTTGAGAAATCAGGGCCACTGGCTTTGAGAACAGACCTCGAAGTCACACCTCAGCCCGAGAGGATGCTCCAGCCGGCTAAAGCGACCCAAACCACAGGCAAATTTCTGAAAAATTCCTCAAAAACTCGGCAGGCTAGCAATTTCAACTATCCTGCATTCCGCGTTGGTTGGCCCAGCCTGCGTGAGCATGATCCTGAGATGAGTCGATTTGAGTATTATTTTTACAGATGGAAAAAATAAGGTCGAGATTGAAAGGCATAGCAAAATAATAAATACCGATGTCTAGCGAGAATGCCTGGTAATGGTGAAGGTAGAAGGATTAGTAGAGAACCTGGAGATGGTAGCAGAGTGCCTTGTCGAAATTTTAAACTAGTGCAGTGTGCAGAAGACTTGTTATAGGTCTGGTTGGAGGGTGAGGCTGTTTTCCTAGGGTTTTTTTTTCTTCTTCTTTTTTTAATCCTGTGAATTATCATCATCAAGTAACTTCTGCTAAATTCGAAAGAGAATGAACTGATTTTGACAATAAGGATTTATACTTCAATCTCGCAAATACCTAATTAAAAGATTATTTTTAAAAATAAAGTTTTGTCCTAACTTTGTACCTGTGTCTTCTTATTTCACTGTGTGGTGTAAATGTACCCATGTCAGGATCCTGGATGAATCCTGGGTTTGGTAGTGGAAAGAGAGAAAGCAGAGCCCAAGTCTCAATGGCACAAGACACTTTAGAACTGAGTAACTCTTGGGGAATTCCATGATGGGGCACAGGGGACAGGGACGCTACAAAATTCACTTCTCTACATTCAGGCCTAATGTTTTTTTTTTTTTTTTGTCTTTTTGAGACAGGGTCTCTCTATGCAGTTCAGGCTGGTCCTGAGCTCACTTTTGTAGCCCAGGCTGGTCTCGAACTCGCACCAATCCTCCTGCCTCAGCCTCCCGAGTGCTGTCAGGCCTAATTTAGAAAACATTACAACATTTCCTCTTGGGACCAAAACACTTTCTAAGTTTATTAAAACATTCTGCTTATAATCTGAATAGAAAGTGAGCGAGATTCATTTCGTGAGTAAAGGACTCCGCTTTTACACGTTTCTGTTTTGATAGAATGAATAAATTTACCATAGCATTTTATAGTTTCAGCTTTGTCCAGTAGTCCAAATTTTCTGGAATCCTGACAGCCAAAATTTTATGCCTAACAAACACCACTGTAGAATTTAACGGTGTACATTGTTTATTTTTTTGGTTAGATTTATCCTAATTTGGTGTTAAAAATAAGATTGTAAATATTTTTAATCAAAACTTTCCTGAGCCAGCTCCGCCAGCTTTACGAGATCAGAAAGTAGAGCAACAGCGCTCTCTAGTGGTCAAGTGCCAACTCGAGCGGATCAAGTTTAACTTCCTTTTTTAGTCGCCTCAAACCAATTCTGATCAGTGCTTCAGTTTGACTGGGGCTTGGATTGATGACACTATTAATGCTTCATCTCATTGATTGTCAACAAGTCAAGTACAGCAAACGGAGAGAGGCTCCCGAATGCTAGGGCAGTATCATCTGTGTTCCCAGGAGCTTCCATTGGTGTCTGTCAAAGTTCTAGTCCTTTTGCCAGACATTGTAGGTTCCCGTTTTGCAACAGCACAGCCATACCTTTTATACACAATTATAGGACAAGCTAGATTTAAAAAAACACACACACACAACTTTGTAAACATCCATTGCCAAGGAGCTTTTTTCCCCAAAGGAACCAGCAGCATTTTGACAACTAAGAAAATGTAGAAGAAAAACATTGTTACATTTCTTCTTTTGCTGTTATCTTCAACATGAAATTATAAATATTTGCTATTTTAACATTTTAACTTTAATGTCTTAGGTCTCTTTAGCTGGGCAATTTGGGATAGGATTGAAGCCAAATTCAAAGCTTTTTGCTGGATCTCTGAATGTCTGCCTGGAAAATCCCCTTTGGGTTGCATCCATTCAAATTTTAACGGACAATAAATGAGATTTTAAATTTTCATATGAAGAGTCTCATCTTGAACTGCATTAACTAAGCACTTGAATTTTTTTTAAAAAAAAACAAAGACTATTAAATCAACTTAGGTGTTTCCTGTTTGCTTTTTGTTATTTTTTTCATTTTCAGAAGTTCTTCTTGCCAATTTAGGTGCTAACAACTGTATATTTCATAAGTGAACAGATATAAATTCCAGTATCTTTGTTGTGAAATTCAGAGTGCCAGACTTTCTTTTTTATGTGTGAAAAGGCATGCAGCTTCTTTTTTCCCACCAAGCACACTTCTGGGAAGTGTTAGGTTGAATAAATGGCCGATATCAGTGAGCTCCTGACTTCCAATAACGGAGTGTTTTGTTGTGCTGTGTTTCCTTAAAGAACCAGCTACGTGTGGCCACTGTCGAATTATAAAGAGCCAGCAGCCAGTGTAGGCTATACCTAATGCTCAGCCCATTAAAAAAAATTAGAGGTGCATTGCCTCCTTCCTGCTTGTCACTTTATTTCCCAGGTGCTCACACCTCACCCTGGGCTACAAGCCTCTGCCTCTGTGTCCAACACAGCCTTGTTTATATTTTTATTGTCCAGATTTTAAGACCCAGTTTTGTCTGCATTTTTCCTTTCCTTTCACACACATCAAAATGAGATGGTTTCAAAGCAGAGAGCCTGCCTGGCCTGTTGTAAACTCATTACCCCCAGACGTCTCGCCAGCTCAATGGCTTTATGACACCTTGGCTCTTCCTGTTTTCAAAGAGGTATCAGGCTGGCCACAGGGGTGGGGTACCAAGCACCCTCTGCCAGATCTGGGCCTTGGCTTTCCCTCCCAGCCCCCTCTGCTTTTTCTTCGAGCCCCCTCTTTCATCAGGATCCCCAAGATCTCTGCCACCTCCCCCGCCTTCCGCCCAGCCCAGGCCAACCGGCGCCACTGCCTCCTCTAGGGCCTGCAAAGGCTGGGCTTGCCTGAACCCTTGCTTACAATGACCTTCATTTTAGCCTCTGAATGTGGACCTCAGAGGGCCAAGCTGGGGGCTAAACATACACAGAGCTGGGTGGAGGGAAAGGGGCGGTGGTCTGAGGGTGGCCAGCCAGAAGGAGTGCCGGGACCATTTTGATCCCTGGGTCACTTTGGAGCTCTGGTGAGGAGGGGTGGAAACTTGTAGCCTAGCCGCCAGCCCAGATACTGAGACCCAGAGAGTTACTCCAGAATGTGGAATTTGCCTTTCTCTTGTTTGGAGACCTAAATTGGTGACTGAGGCTCTGTGAGCTGTGGAAGACATGGGGTGTGGTGCACTGAAGCCAAAGCAAAAAAGGATGTCCAGTTCTGGGGGCCTGTGAGTCCCATAGCTGGCTGCTGCCAGACTGAGCCTCAGATCAGGGCACAGAGTTCACTGAGGCACTGGCCCTGAGTGGGGCAGGCATCAAAACCCCCACACCTGTGAGCACACTGAGACCAGGTCTGCCCACACAAAGGGAAGCTTAGGCCTGCCAGGGAGCTGGGTCCCAAGTGTTTAGCAATGTCTCCCCAACAAGGGACAGGGAAAAAGTCCCCAGGAGGGTGATATTTTATAGAAAGACAGAGAGTACGCACACAACTTCAGGGTCAGCATCTGGGCTCCATTTGATCAGATCGGCATTTATTGGGAGGAAGCGGTAACATTTACAACTGGTCCTTGGGCAGGAACCTGGAGGCCAGTGAGGCCGCTGCCAGGTTGCCCACACGATCCCAGCCCTCTCCGCGAGAAAACAGCTCCTCCAACACTCAGGACAAACCACAACCCACCTGAGGCCCCGGGCTCCTCACCAGGCCTCACTCGTGGTCTCAGAGAAAGGCCTGAAGGATCTTAAGGAAAGGGGGCTTTGGAAACCCCTAGCCCACCCGGCTGGACTTCCACCTGGACAGGCAGCAGCTGCATCCACACTATCCCCCTCTGCCTTTGGAATCCCAGAATCCGGGTTATGCGTGGCCCTGTTGGGGCAGTGCTGGGGGCTGGGGAACTAACTACAGTACATTTCCGAAACAGGGCAGACATTTACACAGCAGAGGGCTTCTTAAGCCGGCGTGCACTCACAAAATATAGCATTTCCTACGGATTCAATGGAGCAGGACAGGGATGGGTAGGCGAAACCCCAAAGTCACTTGGTTTCGTGGACACATAAGCGAGCAAATACTTCACAGAGACCAACCACACAGTCACTTCTACCTAATAAAGAAGAAGAAGAAGAAAAAGAAAAAAAAAAAAAAAAAAAAAAAGGTCTGAGTCCCTGGAGAGTCTCTGGGTCTCTGGAAATCAAGCACCCACAAAGAAAGCCCCCGCTGCCTCTGAGCGCTCCTGCGAGTCATGCGCTGGGTCAGTCTCCTTTAGGGCATTTCTCCTTGCTCATCTTTTTCATTTTCATCCTACGGTTCTGGAACCATATTTTGACCTGTCTCTCTGTGAGGTTCAGAATTCTGGCCACTTCGTAGCGCCGGTCCCGGGTGAGGTACATGTTGAACAGGAATTCCTTCTCCAGCTCAAGGGTCTGGTATTTGGTGTAGGGACAGCGCTTTTTCCGGGTGGAGCGAGCGTGGATCCAGTTCGCCGCGGGGTTGTCTACGAAGAGGGGGGTTTGCAGAAGGGGAGCGAGGGGCGGAGGGTAGGTAGGGAAAGACGACAGGGTGGGGAAGAGAGGTCGTTAAATTAATTTCACTAAGGATGGCCGCTTTTCACAACTTGGGGGGAATTATCATAAAAAGCCTTAATGCCCGCGCTCTGTTTACCGTACAAACCGCGCGCCCAGGGTAGGTGGTTATGGGAAGGTTTTTTATGGATGCGTGTTGCTCGCCTAGGCTTGGGTAGGCGTCTAGACGTTTTTATAGGTTAGTAAAACTATCAGTTTTGCACATTCGAGCCTTACAGGTTTCAGCAATAAATCAGGGGGCAATTTCTTTTGCACTTACTTGGGTCAAGTTGCTGCTGCGGAGCCTGCGGGTGCTGCTTCTCCTCCTCCTTCAGCGGGCAGCCTGGGCTCGGGTGATCGCTGCAAGCCGAGGGCTCGGAGGAGCCGCCAGCCCCGGGCCCGGGTCCCCCCGCCGCCGCCGCGGCTGCCTTGTCCCGCAGGAACGAGTTGCACGAGAACTCGGGGCCGCCGCTCCCCTGGGACTCGCGGGCTGCAGAGCACTCAGTCCGTTTGGAGGAGGAGGACGAGGAAGTAGAGGAGGAGGTGGCGGCTGCGACAGGAGCCGGGGCCGCTCCGGTTTCAGGCTTAATCCCGTAGTGGCGCCCGTTGGCTGGGCCTGCGGGGCCGGGGCTGGGACCCGGGCCGGGGCCGCCGCCGCCGCCGCCGCCGCCGCCGCCGCTGCCTCCTCCTCCGCTTCCTCCGCCGCCGCTCGCGCCGCCGCCGGGGAAGCCGGGCAGCGGCTCCATCCAGGAGCGCACGTAGCGGCCGGGCTCGGGGGCGGCGGCGGCCAGGGGCGGCGGGGGCACGTACGGATGGTAGAGGCCGCTCATCGCCGCCGCCGCCGGGGGCTGGGCGGGCACCGCGGACCACGAGGCGGAGAACACGGCCGATTTGGGGGCAAAACTACACGAGGTGAACTCGGCGGCGGCGGCGGCGGCCGGGCCGTCGGCCACACCTGCAGGCCGGCCCTGCGCGCCGGGCCCCGGCGGCCCAAAGCGCGCGGCGAAGGCCTCGTCGCCCTCATGGCCTATGAGCGAGTCCACGTAGTAGTTGCTGAGCGTGCCACTGGAGGACATGCTGCGGCGCGGCGCGCTCCCACCCAAGGTTACTCTGCCCGCCGCCCAGCCGCTCCCCGCCGGCGCCCGAGCCGCCGACTCGCTCGCAGGCTGCAGCCGCCACCATTGGTCGCGCGGCCCACGTGATCATATTTACCAATACCGGGAGTAAATCAGTCCGCTAAACTGGGGGCTGCTGTGATTTAAAAAAAAAAAAAAATCATCAACATAAGCGCCGCAATTAGAGCCCGCAGGGCCAGGCCCGGAGCCCGCTCGGCCCGGCCCGGCTCGGCCCGCGGGGCGCTGGCGGGGACCGCAGGCCCCGGGCAGCCCGCGCGGCGCGGGGGACTATTTGCCCGTCTCCTCCGGGCTCCCCGGGTCCTGCAGTCTCCACGGCGCCCGCTCTCCGGATCCGGGGCCACGGGCCGCGGGCTGCGCGCCCAGGGCGCACAGGCCGCCCGCGGGAGCCCAGCGGCGCAGCGGGGCCCGGGCGCCCAAAGCCGGCGGGCGGCGGCAGGGGCGGCCCCTGGCGCCCAGGGGAGCGCGGTGCCCTCGCTTGCTCCCATGGCTCAACCCAGCCCTCCCCACGCATAGCCTCACACGCGCTCGCACAGCTTGTCGTGTTGTTTAAAACAGGTGGAAGACCTCTGTAATGATATTATGCCTTTCAATAAAAATTTTATGAGGTGTATTTGATTATAGATTAATGTGTCCCTAATAAAACGGACGGATGGAGCAGTTCGGAGGGCCCCCGCCCCCTGCACACTCACACACGCCTGCTCAGCCACACACCCTCGACGTGAGAAGGGCACACGCGCGGTCGGGGCCGGGAGGCTTGGCTCTCTGGCCGGGCCCAGCCGGGCGCGGTGGCCGTGTCCGCCTTTGGGAGGGCCTGTGGGCTGTGGGCAGTCGGGTGCGCAGGGCGGGCGCGAACAGTGGCCTGGGTGCCTCGTCTTCTCCGGGCTGCTGGAGAGGCCCTGGAAGAGAACATGTCACAGAGGCGAGAACCCCAACGCCAGCCTGGACCGCTGTCCCCGCCGCCAACATCTGGCCCTTCTGCAGTGAGGCCGAGGGAGCCTCGCCTCCACCCTCAGGACCGCTGCGCCCCTCCAGCCCTGGAGGCCTCCAAGTGGATACCCAAGATGTCTGAAAAATCCGAGTGGCCAAAGCCTAGGGCCACTCCCTTTCCAATTTTTTTTTCCCCTAGTCTCCAGAGGTAAGGGCTGGGCAGCCTTGAATCTGAGGGAGATACCCATTGTCACTCCCAAATCCATGGTACAAAGCCTCTGAAACCCGGCTGAGAGCCGAGACAAAAGCAGCAAGGGCGACAGCGGCGGCGGAGGGCATATTCCGCGCTCCACAAGTTGCCCAGCACCCTTGGAGGGCTCCCAGCCCACCTCCAGCCCCGGAAAGAAAAGGGGTAAATGACTGCTTATGGCCTGATTGATTGCCTTTGCCAAAGGCTTTCTGATTTTGTTTCAGAGGGACTGCCCTTTCCCGTAGCACAGGTTTCCCTCCATGACAAGGCCCCCTCTCCACAACTAATGGCGCTCCCCACATTGCTGGGAGAAAACGGAAGTCAAAAATCACCTTCTTTCTTGTGCCCAACCAATGTAAGTCTGAGGCAAAATATTTCAGTGTTCACAGCCCAGCAATGACTCGGATCTCTCTTGTGCCCACTCCCAGAAGATGATACCCCTAAAGCTTCTGTCTTGGAATTTAGGAAGGACCTTCCCAGAGGGATGGAAGTTAAAACTGATTACTGAGTGTCCCAAAGGCTCCCTGTATGAGGCTCTGAGGGTCAGGGCCCTAATGGATGCTTCTTAGGGGACACAGGGAGACTGAAAAGGACCCATTTTATGAAACTCCTGGAGCTACTGAAGATCCTTTGAAGGAAGGACATTTGTTAACGAATCCTCTGTCAGTTCCCCACCACACACCCCTAAAGCTTCTCCTCCCTTTCCCTAGCAGCAGTAGATAAATCTGGGCTCTCTTGTGGGAATTCTGTAGAAGTTGGTGGGATTTTCCCAAACCATGGCTGTAAATGGAACATTGGACTTCATAGGAAGCCACGTTCACTTGCGAATTCTCTTTTGGTTACCTTGTCTGCATTTTCTTGCCTCTCAGATGCAGCAGCCATCAGTATTTTGTAGTTAAATAGTAGGTGGTTTGTCTGGGGATGATCTTTTCATTTGAAAAAAGATTCGTGAGCCACTAAAAGGCAATGAAAACAGAACATCCCTCCACAAGGAAACTAAGGCAGAGTGGGACGAGAAAACTCACCTATGATCTCGCTGGGGTCTGGCTGTCTTGAGCTTGGGATAGGGTTGGGGATGAGCAAAGGGGGGGAAATTGGATCCGGTGCCAGGCTACATTGCTGCTTGTCCTTGCTGTTGTAATGGAGGCCCGGCAGCTTCCAGGTGGGCAAGACTAGTTTCAACCTAGCCCCTGCTGATGGCTCCCCAGCCAGAAGTCATCAAGATCTCACTGAAAGCATTAAAAATAACAGAACTAAAACCAAAGAGAAGAAAACACACATGTAGGGTGCTGGGAGAAAAGTGGCTTTGGGTATAGGCTTACTTACCAGGCTCCAGCTAGAGAGAGGCTCAAGCCCAGTGAGGGTACAAATATGTCCCTGTGATTAGGGGCTAAAAGAAGGGAGAAGGCCCCCCTCTAACCAGTTAGGAAAACTGCACACCCAAGCTGGATTATCACCCCTTGCCCTTCAATGCCTGCCAAATCCCAGCCTCATGCTAGGCCTCCTCCAGCTTTTCTCTCCATCACCCTGTTCTTGCCTTCTGTCACTCCCCCACCCGACTGCTCCAAGCTGGCAGTTTACCCAGAAGGGAACCTTCTCAAAGGCTCTCATTTCCACCGTAACATATTTTAGTTTTAGAAAGCAGAGGGAGCAAACTCATTTCCAGAGTTTATTGCATTATACATGCCACCAGAACATGCACAGAAAGGACAGGTTGCTGTTGTACTTCTACCAAACCACAGATGCACCACAAGGGAAAGGCTACAAGGCATAAGTCGTCAATATTCCATCTCACCAAGAACAATTGCTAAGTTCATTTGTGAAAAGATACATTATAATGTGCTTTTTAAAAGTCCCCCTCCCCCCTAAGCTTGTGGGTTTTCTTCAATATAGATGTGTGTAATTTAAAAGTACATGGTATCCAAAATGCCATGAGTTCGTGGAGTAACCACACACAGGGAACTTTTGCGTAGGAAAAGACATGAAAAAGTCACATTGCTGGAAGTATGGATGAATGGTTAGATGGATGCTCTACGTTTCCAATAAGTTAAGACCCAAATGAATATGCGCAGTAATAGTTACCCTGCATTACGATGAAAAAATAATAAATTACACGTGCTAAGTTTTTTTAATATATATATATATATACTCATAGCGATTACAGATCACTTGCAGCACGAACAGAATAACCCCAAGTCACATTCTAACAGGAAAACAAAACAAAACAAAACAAAAAACAAAGAGCAATGAAGGTTTTGTTTCCGCCTTCCCAGTCCTCCAGCACTGGACCCTGGAACACGGTGCCCCCTCTCTGATCCTGGCCTCCCACCGGCCTCGGACCTAAGAAAAGGTGAGGTTGGCGGTCAGTTCTCGGATCCGGTTCTCTCGGCTCATCTTCTTGAGTTTCATTCGGCGGTTTTGAAACCAAATCTTGACCTGCCTGTCGGTGAGGTTAACGCTCTTACTGATCTCTAGGCGGCGCTCGCGGGTGAGGTACATATTGAACAAGAACTCTTTCTCTAATTCCAGCGTTTGGTGCTTAGTGTAAGGGCACCTCTTCTTCCTCCCACTCTTTGCAGTGAGCCAATTGCTGGTTGGAGTATCAGACTTGATTTCCTCTAACAAGATTAAAGGAAGAAAAAAAAAATCAAGATTTTTTTCCCCAGTCTGTTCAAACATACCCTTGGCCATGACCCTAGTGGCAAGCAGGCCTCTATGGGCAATGCTGGTATTAACCATTACAGAGGTTGGCCCTGGAACAGCTTTTCAACTGATGCCAAATTTGAAATGTCCAAAGTGCAAAGTGACAGAATGGGAGAATGGGAAGATGAACACTTGGGCTCTCTCCTCTCTCTCTCTCTCTCTCTCTCTCTCTCTCTCTCTCTCTCTCTCTCACAAATACACACACACACACACACACACACACACACAACTTTCTGACTGGCACAAAATATAAGTATAATGGTAAACTTTCTAGGATTTCCCCCCTGCCACCTTCTAGGTGGTCAGCTTATGTCAAGGCGGGAGTGACAAGCCTACCAGCCCCACAGCAGCTCAGGCCCCCAATCTGCTGCAAGCAGGAACCTAACAACCAGGTTTGTGGATATGTTATCTATTCTTTCTCAAAGAAATAAATGAGGAAGCAAGCACATCTCCTCCAGCCTGCCTGAGCATTGTTGCACTCCACCAGAATTCCCTAAATTCTCATGTTTGCCTTCTTCCTCCACACAAAAGCATTCCCCAGCACTGTAACCCCTAAGGCGGCCCCCTTCTGGGCATGGGGGAGAGGCTCAGGGGACAGGGTTTCTTCTCAAAAACCCAGATCCTTGGCTCTCTGCCTCAGCCCAACCTTAGGGCTGGCCCTGCAAAGTGGGCTATGCAGTTGCATTCCCCTCTTGCCCTTGCCTTCTTTGTAGGTGATGGGAAAGTCTGCGGCACTTTCCCCAGACAAAGCCAAGGTTACCTACCCCTGCATAGGTGGGAAGACCTTTTCTCCCCACTCAAGTGCCAAGTGGCCTAACCATCTCTTTCCCCCACTCACAGGATGCGGGGTGCATGCACTTAGACACAACCACGGTGGCTTGGACTGCCTTAAATCGATCACTGAGTGCCAGGCAAAACTAGGACTACAAATCTGACCAGGGAGAAAGGAGGCTCTGGGGCCCTGTTTATGAGCCGAGGGTCTCTTTTGCCTCTTTTGTTGCATTTCAGGTCTAGTTCGGGAAAAGCAAGCCCGGCAAGCCTTTTTTCTTTCCCAGGCGCCATCAGCATGGGGCCTGGGGTGACCAGGCAGTAGGAGAGAAGCAGGGACCACCTCAAGACTGAGATCTCCCCTCCAAAAGCCAGGCAAAGCACCACCTGCCAAGTCTGGCACCCGGCTTGGCTGCCTGGGCTCTGCGCTGGGCGCCCAAGCACTCCCTGTCTGCCGGTTCCCGGACTGCGCGCCCCGCTGGGGTGGCAACTCTGCTCATACCGACCTTTGCTTTCCTTTTCCTGCACTTCAGGACTGGATACGGAGACCTCAGCCAGGCAGCTCCTCTCTTCCGAAAGGCCGCCTTTGGCCTCAGGGCTCTCCACCTGGGAGACTTTGGTGGGCTCCTGGCCGCTCGCAGTCTCGTTCATCTTCTTTTCCATCTGCAGCTGGGCAGCCGAGAGCTGTGGCTTGGCCGCGCCACGAGGGTTGAGCTGGAGCATGACAGTGGAGCTGCCTTCGGGGCTGTTATTGTACTCTTGGGTTTTCCCGGTGGCGTAGGTCTGACTCAGTCTAAAATATCCAGGGACAGGAACCTCGGGGTTCTCAACGGGACAGGACTCGGGGACCAGCCTCTGGTACGAAGGGACCTCGGCAGAAAGGAGTTTGTTGCGCTTATCAGAATACATGCAGCAATTGGATTCTTCTTTAATGTTGGTGGTGAAGGAGCAAGTGGGGACTTGCTGTGTAACAGGTTGCTCTATTCGACAAGATCTGTTCGGGTCTGTCCAACTGTCTACTTGAGGTATATAAGGATGCACATTCATACCCATATTTTGGTGGTTCACTTCTCTTTTGGCCAGAGACGGGAGCAGTCCACAGGTTTGCATTCCATAGGTCCCCATGTCTGTGCTAGGTGGTGGCATGTACATGCTGGCGCTGCTCGAATAAAAACTGTCACTCCTGCAGGCACTGATCAAGGAATCTACTAAAAAAGTATTAGCAGCAGGAGAGCTGTTGGGAAAGGACATTTTGGGGAGGAATTTGAAGAAGAGAGATTGTGTCCTTTGTAGGCTGACATCTCTAGGAAAACATTCCCCGTGTAATTGTGGATGCCTCTGCCGACCACATGACAACCAAGCCAATGAGATTTGAAAATGGCCTTGAGCCGCAGCCTCCTCGCAGGTCACGTGCTCCAGAGCCCGGCCGGCCAGCCGCGTAAGCACGGACAACAGCGACATCTACTACGCGCCGGTGATAGTGCGCGCTTGAGACAACCGACCCAGAGCTCTCCGCCGCGCGCCCACCAGCCCGCCTCCCCGGGGCTCTCTCGGCCCAGCCTGCCTGCCCCACTCGCGCCCCCCGCCCTAGCAGTCGGGCCCCGCCGGCGGAAGGAAAGGCTTGGTCGGAGGGGCGTCCGGGAGGACACGCGCAGGGAGGGAAGCCAGAGCGCCCTGGCGCCAGCACATTCAGAAGCATTTCCCTGCACACGCCCAGGCAGAACGTGCGCAAGAGGGCCGGGTCCGGGGCAGGGAATGGGGGCGCGGGCTGGTGATCTTAGTACTGGGAAGCCGGGGAAGGTGAGTCGGATTCCCCTCCTCCAGAGACACCCAACGCTAGGAGTCCCAAAGGCAGAGCCCTCGCACAAAGACGCGACCAAGGTGTCCTAGGAAGCGGCGGCGTAAAAGGCCGCGAGGGCCGAGAGGCCACGGAGCTGGCCGGCCCCGCTGCACGGGCAACGGGGCCAGCCCAGCGGTGCCCTCTCCAGGCCCTGCCGTCCTGGCCCAGAGCCCCTCCGCTCCCCAGCGAGCTACACGAACTCCCAGCTCTCGAAGGAACCACACCCTGACCTTTCCGGGCCGGGCCGGTGCTGGGAGCTTTCAGCCCCGAGACAATCCTTCGCCAGCAGTCCCTACCCGTGAGAGCGTCCCTGCGACTCCCTGCGGGAGGACCAAGCCAAAATTTCCTTCCTCACCCCTGAGGGCCGAGGGCAAAGAGGAAGAAAGGGAGAAAGAAAAATTTTGAAAGCAGGGAGGAAAACTCTGACCCTCAGACTCCAGAAGTTTTAGGAAAGTGAGGGGCCAGGAAAGTGAGGAAGAGGAATGCAAAGGTGTCATTTGGTTCTTCTAGGAAGAAAAATATGTTTTCCTTTTATGGATTTTGTAAAAGCATTGGTTTCTGACAAGTGCAAGGTACAAAAGGTTATGGAATTTATTAATACATATTAAGAAGAATCAGGGCGATCAATAAAATTCTCATCTACATTCTTGGGCTACTTGGTAATTTTCTTGCTTCTGAAGGTTTTTAAAGAGTTATACCCGCTGTTGCCACACACGGGAAGATATTTTATTAACAAATCAATCGAGACTTTGTAAAGGATAAGATTAATAGTTAAGATTTAGCATAATGGCATTCGCTTTATGAATTATTGAAAATTATACTATTGATTTTTTCCCATTGCTACTAACCAAGAAGGTCAATTTTTGTTTTAACACAAATCGTCAAATATTAAAAGCAATACTTTTGTCAGAAGTTGAGTTTTATAGTTTTGAACAATCCTTAAAATTATTTGATAAGGTTTTGCTTGGGAGGGAGAAGGAGAAGGAGGATTCTCAGTCCTGTGTTTGTTCTGGTGAGGAAAAGTTCTGTAAAGAAGATGGGGTATACAGTTGTGGTCCAGCTCATTAAAGAACCACCACCACCACCACCACCACCACCATGGAAACTGTTTTATGAGAAACTTGAACAACTTCCTCCATCCGTCTCTGGTTGCAGGCGGCTGAGCCGCCCTGCGGAAGCCCCGGCCTCTGGACAGCAGCGGGGAGCTTTAACCTTGATTTCCAAAGTCTTGCCCACGGCAAGGGGCCCTGCCAGTTAGAGGGAGTCGTCCTCCGGCCTTCTGGGTACCCTTCCCGGCAGCCAAGAAAGTAACACGGGCCCGGAAATTGACCATGAACCAGCTCTCTGAACGAGAGGCGTCAGTGCTTTCTTTTCCCCCACACTCACCCAGGAATGGGCTGGCCTTGGATTTCAGGCCCAGAGACTGAACTTGTGGGCAAATCGGGTTTCCGCCTCAGCAGAACATTTCTTTGGGCTCGGATGCTCATTAAAGCACTTGAGCTTTCTTGGGGATCCTAATTGCCTGCATGCTCCTTCACAAAAACATTTCCCAACAAATCCTTTGTGCACACTCCCCAGAAAGAATTTCCCCTGGCCTGGTGAAAACAGGCACGGAACGTTATTTTCAGCCTGGGACCGACTCGCTTGTCTCCTCTCAGTGCCCTCGCCCAAACAATAACCCTTTTTAAAAAACTCCGCGGTGGCAATGAGACAGACCTTTTAAACCTTTACGCAGCTGTTCAAATACAACATCATTGTCAGGTTAAAAGCCTGGCGCCTCTAACTGCTCAGGCTGTAGCACCCCGGCTTCGCTGGAGGTTTAAACATTACCTTTCCACAGGGGTGGCTATTTTTGAGCTTGAAGGTGGGGGTTGAGGAAAGCAGGAAAACACACACACACACACACACACACACACACACACACACCTTTTGACTCTCGCTCACTAAAATCCTGTTCAAAACTAGCAGCCACTAATCAGTGCCCCCAAACTTATTTCCTCACTTTGCGAAGATCTTGTTTTGAGCTGCATCGAATCGTGCCCAGGGCTCAACAGAGTGCCCGCCACACACACTTGCCGCAAGAGCCCTGAGACCGCCAGCCTGGCGCTCCAGCATTTGTGTCTCTTGCGCATCTCGGCCAGGAAAGCTGTCTAGAACCCGGTTGCACACTTTTCCCTATCTCCAGCGAGGCAAGACTGTTCAATCTAATCAGGAATTTTATGCCCATCAAATGCCCTTTCATAATCTTTATTTATATATGAAGAAAACACCCAAGCTAAAAACAAGCAATTCCTTCTGGAGCGGGTAGTTCTTCAGTGAGCCAGGGCAGGCAGGATGTGCCTTCTGTACTGGGGGCCTTTCGATTTCAGATCCCTGTGATTTGGAGCTCGAAGTCACCCCACACTGATTAGGACTGGGTTTCAAACAGATCTTCATTCATAGGGGCTTATGAGATATCATTTTGAATTTATTCGTATAAAATTCTGGGTTTCTTTTTTTTTTTTTTTTTTTTTTGTCTTTTGAATTTTGACTTTCAGATCGGTTCCTCGGAGCCAGAGATGATAATTTTTAAAGAGATATTTGTTCTTAGAAATCAAGAAAAATAGAAATAATTCAAGAGAATGAGCTGGATGGAGGAGGATGTGGAAAGTATGCCTAAACAGCTTAAGACGGAGATGATGCAAACAGAATCCCAAGACACTGGCTTTAAAGGTCAAGTCTTATTTTGTTTAGAGTATTTAATGCAGTAGCTGTTTTCGATCATCCTCAGATCAGTTGGAGCAGTTACCATTAATAATAAATCAATATTGCACCATAAAGGAGATGAATAACCACGTTTGTACCAAGACTACTTTCTCCCTGGCACAATTCTTTCCGGAGAAAAATTAAAGGTGTTGCCTAAGTGAAACATTAGGCATTGTCATCAAAAAGTAGCCCGCATCTGCACCCTCCTGTCTTTAGGAAGAAAGGTAGAGGCCCTGGGCCTGAGAAGACCTGTGGACTCCTTGGTTTGCCCTGCATTGGAGTCCTGATGCCACTCTGGGCTCTGTCACTCTTTGGAACAAATGAAAAGCTTCCTCCCCAGGGCGCCCCTCCGAGTTGCAATGTACAGCACCCGGCAAAGGTGGAAAGATGTGGAGGGAACAAATGGAAGGAGGGTGCCACTACTGAGGCGACCAGGGTCTGTGGAGTGCTGCGGAAGGGCCAGCGGCGAGGAGCCTCTTTCCTTACAGACACAAAAGGTTCCCACTTCGGCATTTTCCTGCACTTCGGAATCTGAGATCTTGGCACGCCTTGGGATCCGTGGCCACCCTGCTGGAGGCCTGTGCTCTGAACAGTGGAGGAAGGCTGGCTCTTTAGCCTCCCGAGGTCCTGTTCGATCCCCTGGTCCAATTCCCTGGTCCTCATCAGGCCCTGGTTGGGCGTTGCCGGAGGAAAGGAACGGCTGACCGCTGAGCAGCTACAGTCCGCAGCAGCTGCTACCAAGGCCAAGGGGGCCCGATGCACCGCTAGGGCCGCCTCCAGAGCAACACAACGACTTCTGGGGATGGGGTTCTCACCCCAGAGATAGAAGCCCAGGAAAGGTCACTTTGCAATAGCTAAACTGGACCCGAGGCCAGACAGGCAAAGCCCAGGATGCCCATGGGGAACACCCACGACTCTCGTCGGCACCTTGTTGGGGAGTCCAGTTGCCCCAGCCTCTTGGGAAGCCAACCCAACTTCAGGGGCAGCCAGTGACAGGCACCCCAGCCTTAGAGCCAGGGCTTGCAAGGTAGGAGAGAGATTGAGGAGGAAGGAGGCCAGCGCTAATTCTCTGCAAGCTACAGCTCTTCACAATGAACTTCAAGGAAAAGGGCGCAAGCATCCTCCCTCCGAGTGGCCCCTGTGCTGATGCCCTATCTTCTTTCTCCCTTCCGGATCTCAGACTCAGGACACTGGCAACAGGGACAAGCGCAGGTCCCAATGTCAGGGTCTTTGCTAGGGCACAGAGGGCACTCGGCAAATGAAATACTTCTGAGCGTCAGTGCTAAAATCAAACTCTGCACCTCAATCCTGGCAGACAGCTTGGACGGGTGGCTTGGGTTGCCAATTGCACCGATCAACCCTTTGCTTCAAATACATCCCCATTCCCCAATGCCTCAGAGCACAGATGTTTACCCAAACGAGCCTGTTGCCTGCCCGTACTGCTGCTGCAGCCTGGCCCTCAGCAGACGCCCCAACTCTTAGCCTTTCCACTCCTCGGTGACCAGGAATAACACCACGCCAGGCACTTTCCTGGGCCCCCTACCTTAGAACACTGTCGCTCCGCTCATAGATACATCTCATTTTTTCTCTAAATACAGAGTGCAGCTAAGTTTCCAACACTCTAATTTGCTTTAAACAAAGCCTTTTAATCCTCACAGTGGGCTGAGAGCTCACAAGATCCATTTGGATTTTGGAAGGCAAGCAGGAAAGGTCCTAATCAGACTAGCACTTTCCACACTCAAAACAACAAGAACAATGATTTTTCCTAATTCATTTAATCCATAATGGTTCTGACATATTTCAAGATACACAGATTTGTCCTTTAAAAATCTCTCCTTGTGCACCCTGAGTTTATATACCAAGGTATTGTTTGCCACCACTTTATCTTCAATGAGACAATCATTAGGCAATCTTTTGTTTCAGGAATCTGGTCGCCTCCCGCTTCTCTGGCTTTATACAACGTCTACACCTTTTGGCATCTTCTTAGACCAAACAAACAGCAAATACCTTAGCTGCTGCCTATTTCTAATGGACCAAGAATGCCTATTAGAACCTATTACTGTATTGCAAAGATAAGCTACCAAAGCCTCTCGGCCAAACACAGCTTCAGGGACGTGAGTGCGCCCTCGTGTGGCTGTCTGAGCTCCTGCACATGAGAACCTGTATCTCTGGGTTTGACTTGTCACTGGCGGCTGGCAGACAAGCCTGATACATTTAGAGGCAGTTAAAAAAAAGAAAAGAAAAGAAAAAGAAAAAAGAAGGAAAGAAAAAGGTGAAGAGTGAATGGAATAGACCACTTTTCAGCTCCTAGAAAGAACATGCTACTAAGGCATTCACACATTAACTTATGTCTAGAATTCTAAACAAAGGTAGACCCTTTTGAACGAAATTATTTGACTGTCTATTTTGTTTCTATTGCATCTTTCAGCAAAGGTTGAAGGATGCCTTAAAAACACATAAATATATATTTTTTGTTCCATGTATTAGAAAGTGCCAGAATTTGGTGGGGTGACAATTTTTTTCAAGTATAACAAAGCTATAAGTGTGAACAAAACTTACTTTTTTTTTTTTTCAAAAGTCTGATTTTAAAACTGTAGTTCTTCATTACAGCAGAAGGGACCACTTTCCAAGACACCCCAAACATCTCCACCACCACAATCTAGCTGAAAACTAACAGGTATTGTAATCTAACAAACATTTAAGAAAAGAAGCCTATTGCTACTGAGTTACTCAAATGTTTGAAGGGAAATTAAAGTTATTGATTCTGAAATTAGGAATTTTCTTAGATTTATGGCAAGCTCCTAACATGATTCTGTGTGGCCATAAGTGTGTGCATGGTCTGAATGTGTGAGCGTGTATGCTTGAGAGTGGGTGGCGGTGGAAAATCACAGAAGAACCTTAAGGCGCCTAATTATTCAGAGAGGTTAAAGGTGATGACCTTGACATTTTGGAAGTTCAAAGGCATACACTTATGCACTTATGTTTTTCCTTTTCTCCCAAAGCCTTGGCAATTTAAAAATTCTAGCATTTCAGAATATGTACTACCTCAAAAGATGCATAAACTGCTATCAATCTCACAGATTTATATTTTGACTTTGGGTTTATAAGACGCTAAGAATCATAAGATTCACTTCACTCTCTTCAGAGAAAGAGAAGCTTTTCTCACTTCTCTAGTTTATTGCACATTGCGGAAATCTCTTTTGGGCCCACCAGAAGGTGTATAATATAACCCAATTAAGCTGTTTAGAACTTTGGCTTTTATGGTGTTGTCTAGACAGTTCAAGGTTTTGTAAACAGCCTGGCCTGGCCCTGCAACATAAAGTGCAGTGCAGCCCTCACCGCATTCTTTACCTTAAAGCGATAAATGTGGTGAGAGACGGGTCTGCAGCCCTGGCCCTCATCCAGGGAAGGGGCCTTACATTCCCTGCCAGGCCCTCTCCGAAACCAACAAGGACCCCACATCCTCTCCACCCATTCACTAACTTCCTTCTAGCAATCTCCTACCATCCCCAGTCAAGGTTCTAACTGTGGTTTCTTTCAAGAACCCTGGTACCTCTGTTAAGACTTTGGTTTTTTTTTTTTTGCCAATTCAAAGAAAAATTGTTTTGTCTTTTCAGAAAGCCACTTCACTAGGCTAAGAGAGGAGGTTGGGGTTTGCTGTGTAACTGCCTACTGCCCCAGCCTCATTGCCTGGAGAAGGCAGCATCCGCGTGGCTGATTCACACCATGGATTCAGAAATTTATCAGTGACATGATTTTTTAAAAATCACTGTGGCCTAGAGGGGATTCAAGGGAACAGCTCCTTACTTTAGCAAAATTAAAAACTATTTCCGGGATTTTCAGTTTGCTTGGGAGAGTATTCTGCCCACTAAGATAGCCTACTCAGGCACTAGCTTCTTCACAGAGGAAAGTTCATACAGTGTATTGAAGCTGTAACCTCCATTTTACTAGAAACCATTTATTCACACACAATATAGACAGTGACTTGTGCCTTGATATGACGACCAAAGGTACATTTCCCAGAGTTTAAATAATCAGCGTTCACCGGTTCACCGAGGGGTAAGGAAAGGATCTGTTAGGCTCAGAACAAAACACCAGCGCCTTCTAGCCCGTAGCCTAGCTCCCTAAGGATGCGCCGGGTCCCAGGAGGACTCCGAGAGGGGGAGGGGGAAAAACAGCACATTGGCGGTAAAACTGGAAAGGGACGTTTGCATTTACCATTTTCCCCTTATTAGGATCCGCTCGGCCAAGTCCCCGGCCTCGTCCGCAGGCTGCAGTTGTCGCTGGGAGGTCCCGAGTTGACCGTGAGAAGGAATCGTGAAGTTCCACAGAGAAGAGGCGTCATTAAACCCAAAGACACTGGGCCTGCGGAGGGCAGGCTGGTGGGGAGGAGGGTGGGTGAGTGGGGCTCAGGGAGGGGGTGCTTCCTGGAGCTCTCAAAATAAGGGGTTTCCAGTGAAATACTGCAGACGGTCTCTGTTCAGTTTCTTTTCTTTCATCCTGCGATTCTGGAACCAGATTTTGACTTGCCGGTCAGTGAGGTTGAGCATCCGAGAGAGTTGGAGTCTCTTTTCTTTGTTTATGTATACATTAAAGAAAAACTCGCGTTCCAGTTCTCGGATCTGGTACTTGGTGTAGGGACAACGCTTTTTCCGGGACCTCTGAGGGGCCACTGCAAGCCAAAGAGACCAGGAGTGAGTGAGGTCGCCGCCTGCTATCCCCCACCCGCCGGCCGGGGCCACTGAGCCAGGACCAGGCCTAGCCCCGTTAGGGACTTCCCCTGCCTCCCTTGAAAGGCCCTGCCTGCGTCGTGGGGGATGATATATGGGCGGGCACAGGAGAGTGAGGGCGTAGATGTGTGCTCACGCCCAGGGACACACACACACACACACACACACACACACCCCGTGGCATGGACATTGAGGAGAGAAGGGTGAGCCAGACTGTGAACTGGGAAAGCCAGGGGTAAAGAGGAGCGCGCCTGCCTCGGGGCATCTGCTCAACTCCAGCGGCGCGCGTCAGCCAGCGGCTTGGATAAAGTCCAGTGCGAGGATCACCCACCCCATGCCTTAAAAGCCTGGGACTCGCGTGTCCGCAGTCACCAACTGGCTGGAAGTCGCCCTCCCTCCCTCCACAGTCTTCTGCACCCCCTCTCCCAAACAGTGGGGAAAGCTCTCTGCAGCGATTAATGTCCTCCTCGAAGTCTACCTTAAGCCCACCTAAATTGGTTTCCTATCATAAACACACTTTACAACGACCCGGGAAATCTTATAGGATGTATAAACCCCTTCGAACGCTTATAAAGTAGCACATAAAACGGCGCAAGCCGAGGGAGGCCCCCGCCCCCCGCGCGCCCCGCGCCCCGCGCCTACCTGCGCCGCCGCTCTTCTCGGCCCCCGCCTCCCCCGGGGGGCCCTCGCCATCGCCGCCGCCGCCTTCCGCCGCCCCTTTGGGCTCCGAACCCGCGCTCCCCTTGGCGCAGGGACTGCCCCCGCCGCCGCCGGCCCCGGCTTTGGGGTCGCCCTTGTCGGCGGCGCCCTCGGGCCGCTGCGGTGCAGGCGGTGGCGCGGGCTGCGGCCCGGGGAACGGGGGTCCAGGCGCCGCCTCGTAGAACTGGTCGAAGCCCTGCGGCAGGATGCCGTTGCGACCCACAGCGCTGTAGAAGTTGGAGGCGGCGCCCGCGGGGCCGTGCGGCGGCCCGGGCGCGGCGCACACCGGCTCTGGCGCCTTGAACAGCACGTCTGGCCGGCGGCCCGCGGGCGGGAGCAGCTCTCGCTGCATGGCCGCCTCCTCGGCCGCCGCCGCTGCCGCCGCCGCGTAGTAGGGAGCGTAGCCCCCCGCGCCGCCGCCGCCCCCCGCGCCGCCCCCGCCGCCGGCGCCGCCGCCTCCACGGTACGGCCACTTGGCGCGCTCCAGGCTGTAGTCGCGGAAGGCCACCTCGCGCACGGGCTGGACGTGCGGCGCCAGGTTGGAGGAGTAGGGGAAAGTCATCTGGCAGGACGACGGCTGCGAGAGGAACGATGGCTTGCCGGTGAAGTCCGACGGGGCCACGTAGTAGGCGCAGCCGGGCAGGTACATGCTGGCTGCGCTCGGGCCGCACTCGTCAAAGTCGTTCATGGCTCCGCGGCGCGCACGCCGGCAAGCCCTGGGCCGCTCCCCGCGCCGCCAACCTGAGCCATCGATTGCACAAGAGGCTTGGGCCAGGATCAACTAAGCAAAAATCCCCACCGGGCGCTGACGTGCAATTCATCTTGATTGATTCTGGTGGTAATTATGTCACGTGACGCCATGGAGAGAAATGTCCTTATATCTATATCAGCTCTCGCCAACACGCCCCGGGACGGCTCCTGGCGCCGAGACGAACGCACGCTGGGGGTGGATCTGCCTCCCTCTCCCGCCTGCTCTCCCCGGGCGCCTCCTGGCTAGGCTGCGCTGCAGGCCGGTCACCTGCGCTCCGCCAGTGGCTGCCACCGCTGGGCGCATCTGCCACTGCCCGACTGGGCCGCCCGCCCGCGTTCGTCCGCCCGCGCTGCTTTAAGTACGCGGACTTAGACCGGCTGGGAGGAGGAGGGAGGGGGGAAGGGGGAGGAAGGGGGAAGGGAGAGAAGCGACTAGCGGAGGGGGAGCCCCGGCCCGGCACTAGGGACTAGGTGTGAGGGTGTGAGGTTCCCACTCCCACCCCCTTCCCTGCCGCCGCTCCCTCCCCCGCGACGCCGACACCTTCGGGAGAGCTCACCCGGGAGCTTGTTGCTTCTTGTTCAAGGGGCGCAATTGCGCCACTCTCCGAGGCGCTAAGGAGCCCTGATTTACATATTTCTCGGCCCTGCACATTTACCTCGGCTTAACTTGGCTTTCTCCAGATCTGACCTCGGGGTAGTGAATGCTAGCCTCGAAACCCCCGCTAAACTCCTCCCCAGGAGCTGGAGAGGCCAGGGCCTCTGATGCTCCCTCTCCTCCTCTCCACTGTCCCTCTCAGTTCCTCTTTCCCTTCTTCCTTCCTTCATTCTTTACTCCCCAGACTCTCTCTCTCTCTGTCTCTCTCTCCTTTCCCTTTTTCATCTTTCTTCCTCTTCTTTCCCGCTTTCTCAGTGTGTCTCCTCATCTTACTTTCTTTCTGCTAAGCTACGTGTCACACTCTTTCTCTCTGTAGCTTTTCTGTCTACTCTCAGTACTACAGAGAGGAGAGAGCTCTGACAGAGACACCAAGGTCCTGGCCTCCCTAAAAGATGAGGTTCCTTTGAACAAAAGGACCTGGAATCCTGCCACACGGTGCTCAGACTCCTGCTTACCTCCCTTGGGGAACACACCCCCAGCATCTCTGCCTGCCTCACACCCTCTGCTTTCAGGATTGGCCTGGGACTGGTGTGTCTTACACCCAGTACTGCACCGGAGCGAGGCCAAGGCCTGCGCATTCACGCGGCCAGGTTCCTCTGGCGCCCTTGGGTCTGCATGATCACTGCAGGTCCCACGGAGGTCCGCCGGCTCTCCAAGGGCTCCCTCTGGAGCCCCTCAACACTGCCTGGCTCTGAGGGAGACTCTCTAGGCCCCCATCACTCTCCCTTAGGCCTTGTTCTCCCTCTGCTGCAACCCTCCCTTAGCCCAGGGGTCCAGGCCAGGCCTGGGATCCCAACTCAGGGACAGCTGGCGCTTTTCTTCTCAATCCCAGATCCAAAGGCAAGAGCCTGCCCCGGTACCCAGGAATCCCTGCCAAGGCAGCCCAGCACTAAAGCCTGGGCCTTGGTCCTTTGCCCAGGGCCGGGGGGCTGCACTGTGCCCCCTCCTGGGCCAGACCCGGCTGCCGCAGTGCCGGTGCTGTGCTCCCCACCCACCGCCGACAGAGAGAGAAAAGGCGGGTGGTCTGAGCTAATATCTATTTTCTGGTTGATACCCCCCTTCCCTTTTTCTCCTCCCTCTTTTTCTTCCTTCCTCTCTTTCCTCCGCCCCTCCCGCATCTGCTTCCCTCCCCCAACACTGCGCAAACAGGTCTATGGCAAGTAGCGGGTACCAAGCCTTCTCCCACCCCAACTGTCCACACGGAGTGCCCCCTCCCTGCAGCTGGCACCCCCGCCCACTTTCCGCAGCCCAGACCTCGGCACACTTATCTGCGTCCCCATCTCCATCCTAGCCCCAAGCTTCTGCTTTCGGTCTTCTGGTCGACGCCCCTGGACCTCTCTCCTAAAATGGCTCCCCGGACTCTGCACACTGGCCCCGCGGTCGCTCAGGACCCAGGGCAGCGGCAGGGGGCCCCCACTCGGGTTTTGCTGTGTCTGGGGGTTGCAAAAAATTATCGCACCTTCTCTCATCTCGCCGCACAAGTGGGACGCAGGCAGCCAACCGCCCCCAAAGCGAAGTCTGCTGACCGCGGAAAAGGGAAACCGAGAGGACGAACCATTCAAGTTCAACGACATGGCGACGGCGGCGGCGGGAGCCGCGCTTTGAGGGGAGGGTCCGTCCTCTGCAGCAGCTCGCCGGTGCACAGGCGCGAGGGGCTATGGACCCCTCCAGAACCTCGTCTTGCACACTGGCCGCCGCCTTCCACCCCAGCCCAGGAGCACTCCTTCTGGGCTCAGACCGCATCGTTCTTTAGCCCCAGATCCCTGCTCGGTCCTCACCCCCAAAATCCAGGGGAAAACCACCGCCTCCGGACCGCGCATTCCGCTGGAAAACGTACCATCAAGACCCCGGCGCTGTGGCCTTGTCGTTGCCCGTGCGGCCCCACCCGAAACGCAGGGAACACACCAGGCCTTCGGGGCGCGGCGAGCAGCTCCTCCAGCGACAGCATTCCGGGCAGCGCCGAGAAAGGATGCGGTGATTTTGAGCCACCCAAGATAAGACACTAACTTGACCTTAACTTTGTCAGGGCGCCCCTGGTATCTGGAGAGCGTGAACAGACACTGTCTGGCAGCTCTCGTAAAAGCTGACTGGGGAAGGGATTCTGAGTCATTTCATTTATTGCCACTACAGTTCTGCAAGAAAGCTTTTCCTCCCTGCCAAACTTTAATTATTTATGCTCTTTTAGGAAACGAAAGAAGAGAAAAGCGGGGAAAAACACCCAGAGCAAGTCCCTTCCTTGCAGAACCTTCGGGAAGGACTACTTAAGTCAAGAGACTGGAAAACAAAAAATGTGGGGAGATCACCTTTGTCCAAGGACAGTCGGACAGGCGCCACCCCCCCCCCAGGGGTGGATGCAGCTGGGAGAGGAGAGGGGCATACTGGCTTCTATCTCCCTCCCCCCACGGCAGACATGAATATTTACAACGATTCTGGCTTTCTCCTCCACCCTTTGGCTTCCGGGAAGCCTCCCCAGGCAGCCTTCCTTGGGGAGAACCCCCAGGCCTCCACAGCTCCCCCGGACAGCCCTCTAAGCTAGCAGCTAGCAACCGGCAGAATGTCAGACTTAACTCTTCTTTTTCGGTTTAAAAATCTCTTTCTTAGCCAAGAGCCCCGAGTGGACTGCACCATTTCAGGACACACTGATCTTTCTCAGAAGAAATTGCTGAGCCCTCAGAATTCAACACCTTTTCTTTCTGACATTTGTTTGTTTCTTGTCAGTTTCCTCAGGGTTCCAAATCTCTGCTAGCATTTGCGCTAGGGCATGAAACAACACCATCTTTGCGTTTGTGTGGATCAGCAAAGGTGACACATTTGAAACACACTGCTGAACCAACAGATAGGAGTTTACACTTAGAATAATTTAATTCTCTTAGGGGAGCAGTTTCCATAAATATCTTCCTATCCTAGACTAGAGGGATAGAGTATGATGATTTAATGGATCTCTCTCTCTCTCTCTCTCTCTCTGTATATATATATATATATATATATATATATATATATATATATCCTTTTTTTTCTACACTTGTCATCTTAGGGCCTGGGTCTGAGAAAGCTTGTTTATTTCTTTCCCCAACCCTCTGGACCTCTCAGTGTGCCTTCTGGCTTTGTTCAGGAGGCAAATCTCTGAATACAGGCTCAGGACAGGGAGCCTGGACTCTGGGCACCACTGCCTCCCTGTGCCCAACCAGATGGGGAAACTTTTCCAGGTATACAGACTCGATACCCTCTTGTTTCTTTCCTTTTCACTGTGTGTGTGTGTGTGTGTGTACGTGTGTGTGTGTGTGTGTACGTGTGTGTGTGTGTGTGTGCATTGAGTTGTGTGCATGCAATTTTTAAAAACAAAGATTAAGTATTTTAAATATGTAAATAAAATTTAATTCAGGGAAGGGACTTAAAATGTCGAATGCTCAGTATTAGAGATTCATCAGTTTTGCCGATTTCCCTTCTAGCTAAAAGCCAGTTTCCATCTCCACCAGATAGATGGTAGAAGGGTTGGCAGAGGAACAGTAAGCAATCCTCTGAATTTACCCTACTGAGCTAGAGGCTCCAAAGGCCCAGAAGATCTGAAGGCTACATTCCCCAAAGGGGCCTGATTTTTTGCTGGTGGTGGTATCTTAGGGATCTTCCCAGGGCTTCAGAGAAGCCTCATTGAAAGTTGGCTTTGCTCTGAAATCGGAGGAACCACAAATCTTGGCACTTCCTCATAATAGCATGCATTAAAATTTGAGAGTTTAATAAAATGCAGAAATCCCAACCTGCAGTAAACTGAGTAGCCTGCTTTGTCTTGAGGTGCAATCAAAGCTGTCATGGTCTCCCTCTACTACCTTTGGACATATCAGAAATTTATTTATAGGCTTTTATATACCATTCCCTGACTGCCTCGGAAGCCATTTTCTCAACAAACAGTCAATACTCACAACCAGGTGGCCTGAAAAACATTAGAAGGGTATCTGAAGTGTTTTCAGAAATCAACATCAGCCCCTCGACAGTGTGACTGGGACCCGGACATTTATTTCCACTTAAAACACTTCTATGCATTTAAGATATATGAAAAATTATTATTGACAAAGTAAAAAAAAAATAATGACCACTGTAGCACAGAAAATGAAATTAGTTTAAGGTAAAATCAGTTGAACTAAGGTTCAAGGCTCTCCATTAGACCCCTAATCCAGGGTCTGGTCCTCTACTGAAAAAAAAAAATCATTGGACTTTGGGACAGAATCATAAACTTTTGGGCTATTGTGCATCTTACTGGGAGTTGTGGGGTGGGGGCCATTATCTTTCAGGAGGACTAGGAATGAGGCAAGGATAATGGGAGCTGGGGGGCCATGGATTCCTTGGTATAACGTTGGATACCATAGCACTCCCAGCACAACTCTACCTGGGATCCAGGAGGCCCATCTTCCACTCGGCAAATGGGGCCTGGCACAAGCTTCATTTGCCTCTGAAAGGGCACAGCAGGCCTAGTTTGGAGTTGATGAGTAGTAGAGAGAGTAAGAGAGGGACTTCTGGTTCTCCTTCTCAAGAGCAGCAACTAGGGGCTGAGAGCCTGAGAGGTCCCCTTGCCCACCCCATGGCTCTCTTGGAGGAGCTTTTACTTCTCTTTGGTGGTGTATTTAGGCAATGCCAGAAGAAAAAGACAAGTGGACGGCTTTACCTACCTCAAGAGGAACCCACACTTATAGCCTGACTGTAGGACCCCTTTTCCTCTTGCTTACTCCTTTCTCCTCTCACCAGTAGTTTTCCCACTTCTTTGTGTTGTTGGCCTCAAAACAGACCAGTAGCTGGCCACATAAGAGGTTGCTATGAGAAGTCCAGGTATAGGATGCCTGACTTAGGCATGTGTGAGGAAGTGGGAGTGGTAGAGTATTGCCAGGCTTGTCTGGAGATTGCTGTTTGCTCTGGAATCCCAGGCTCTTTCATCCCATGTCTGGGAAGTGTCCAGCCCCTTCCACCCATCCTGGGGACCCTGCCCAACCCACATTCCAAGGTGCCTCTGAGTTTGTCTGGCCATCCTGCCCCTCCCCTCCCTTGTCAATAAAGTCTGAAGGTCTAGGGCAGCTTGTGTCCTCTCCAGGGGCTAGGGCAGATGGGAGGGGGCCCTGGGTCCCTTCCTTCCTCTACAGTGGAGATCCTGCCGGTGCCACAAAGGGCTTGGATTGCAAAGAAATTGGAGTGTACTCACAGCCCTTTCCACTGGGGCTGGGTCTTGAGGCCCTTCCTATGTGCAAGTGTGGGCTGAGCTTTTTCTAGGTGCTTGCTAAGGGAAAGAGGGGTAGAGAGAGGAGGGAAGGAGAACTAAACACCTGGAAAGAAAAACCCAAAGGCTCCAGGTGAGCTCCAGTTGCAAATGCCACAGATAGAAGTAAAATCAGGTGATTCAGCCAAGGGTTCACTGCGACTCCCAAACAGCCCTCAGAAGCTTCTCAGGGCCAACGGAAAGTGAGGCCTCATTTCGTCGTCGTCGTCTCCTACTGACTTTGGGGGTATAGGCTGAGCGGGAGGGTACCGGTAACTAGCCAGGAGAGCCTAGGGAAGAGACCCAGTCCCAGCACCTGCTCTCCACTCCAGGCCTTGGTCCAAGAAAGCAGGCCCGGTGGCCGCGCCAGCTAATAGAGAGCCAGTGCCTGCTCACGCAGCACTACCCGCTTCTTCTTCATACGCCGGTTCTGGAACCAGATTTTGACTTGCTGGTCGCTGAGGTTCAGCTTGTTGGACAATTCTTTGCGCTTCTGCCGGTTGATGAATTCGTTGACAAGGAATTCGTTCTCCAGCTCGGCAATCTGCTGCTTCGTGTAGGGTTTCCGCTTCTTGCGGGCCCTCCCCGGGGCCGCCCCCCACGGCAGGCCTGCAATAGAGCCCCGACCTGCGTCAGCCAGGCTGGCTACCGTCACTGCCCAGCCCGGAGGGTGCCCTCCCCCTGGAATGTGCCCCTTCACGCCGCCTCCCATCCCGGCCCAAACCGGCCCGGAGAGCATGGGCACCGTTTACCGTCGGGCAGTGAAGGTCGCAGGCAAGAGGCGACTCCCGCCGCCTGCACTGTCATGTTCAAGTTGAGCGGGGCCTTGGCGTCATCTTTGAAGCCTGCGGGGCAGGCGGCCCCCTGGAGCAAGGTCGAAGAGCCCGGTGCTGCACGGCCCATGCCAGCGTAGTCGTACTTGGTCGCTTTGAGTGCAGCCATCGCCGCAGGGGCCAGGCTAGACTCGGGGACGAAGGGCAACCTCGTACGGCCACGTTCCTCAGGCCCGGTGGCCGCTTCGGGCGTAGAGAACTTGACCTGTTCTTCAGCTCTGTCCTTGGCGCCCGGGAGTTGCAGACCGAGAGGCCCTGAGCCTGCCAGGTAGGGCTGCGTGAAGCCTCCAAAGGCAGTGGCGCTGGTAGGCTGCGCGGGGGCGCACGAGGCGGGTGTGGAGGCCCAGGGCAGCGCCCCGCGAGGGTAGGAGATGGGGGGAAGCGCGGCCAAGGGACCGCCATTCGGCCGCAGGTTGGAAAAATAGAAAGAGTCAGGCGACTGCAGATTGAGAAGCGAGCCCACATAGCCCGCTCTGTAGAGACTGCGCTCACACATCTCCAACAAAGGGCTTCGGCTACGCTCGCAACAGTATTTAGTTACAACCGGGAATAAGAGGACAGGCTCAGACGATTGGACGAAACTTTGCCTGCAGGTTCTTCAAAGTTGGTCATTTCAGCACCGCCTACATCCCCCGACCCGTTTCCCCCCCTTCGGGGTATTATGATAACACCCATAAGGCTGGATGGCGAAGGACGAGACTGCGGTAGAGCTGGAGCAGGGTGAGCAAAGCAAAGCCACTACAAGTTTCCGGGATGGTTTCAGGAGCTGGAGGCAGCAGGCTGAATGTACCCGTGCCCAGATGTCCCTTGGGACCCTTCGTGGTCTTGATTGGCTTTGCATTTCCATTTTCCGCTGGCTACCTGGGCCGGGCTTGCTTCTACCGGCTTTAACTTGCAGCTGAGTCGTTTTGCAGTGACCGGCGCCTCTGGGCTTGTCTGGAGAGGGCGCGGCCTGGCAGTGCCACTCCTCTCTCAGTCCTTTTCATACAAAAGACTTCTCAGGAGGCCACTGCGGGGGCCTTGAGGGGGGGGGTCAGGCAGAGAAGTCCGAGTCGCAGCATAAGCCCTGGGCCCCAGGCTGCAGACACATCTAAGAGACACATCTTCCCACCAAATACTAAGGAAGTCATCACAAACTCTGCCTGAGTTTGGCGCTCAGGAAGGATGCTTCCCACCCCTCCTGATGTGTGTCCTCCTGCACAGTCCAGGAACTCTGCTCCCAGGCAAATTGCCATCCAGGTCCAAGGAGAATGCTGCCATGGAATCCAGCAGAGTGAGTGGGCAGTCGTGGCCATAGGCTACATTCACCGCCAGAAGTCACTTTAGCGACTACACCCTGCGGATCAGAACTCCAAGGTGGTGGGTAGAGTTGGACAAATTACCCCACAGAAGGTGGAAGGGCAGAAGAGTTACGGTCACCTGGCAGAGTGGGGGTGGGGGAAGCAGGCACTTGGAGTCAGCCAGCCAGCAGCGTTTCATGTCTCTAAGCTTCCAGGGGCGCAGGCAGCTGGCGCGTTCACAGATCTGGCAAACAGGGAAGCAGGAAGGGCAGCCGTTCCTCATAAGGAGTAGAATTCGTAAGCCCCTGCGACAGGCCCTCTTGTCTAGTCTGCCCGGAAACCTAGGGATCTTCTGCTTGCAAGACCGGGAGCCCAGAGACCCAGTGAGGGCCAGTTCCAGAGAGAATCGTCTGTCCTGGCCTGCAGCAGCCCTCCTGGTCCCCGAGCCAAGCTGGAATTGGTTAGGCTGCCAGCTCCAGCACGGAGACCACACAGGCACCGCCGGAGGGCAAGACTGACCACCGCGCTGAGACTTTATTGTGTGAGTTATGGCGACCAATTGGGCGGCTCTGCGGAACGCAATCGGCCTCTTCCTCTGGCTTTAGGGAGGGGGAGGGGATTGAGGTAGACTGGAGAGGGGGTGGGGCGGTGGGGGTGGGGAAGACCGGGGTTCCTCGGGGAGCTATTACAGTTTCCTTGGGAGCTCAGCCTTAGAGAGACTCTGCTCCCTGACCTTCCCAGGAAGAATGGATAAGCAAAAACAGCAACTCCAGTTCCTAGAGACTTTGGACAGGTCAGGCCTTGGTCCCAGATATCTCTCTTTTTGGGAAACTGGCCCTATTTTCCAGAAGCTGCAGCCTTCTCAGGCCTGAAATGTCCAGTTCGGAGGTCCTTGCGGTGTCTGGGCCTTCGGTCTCCACGCACGGCATTTCCGTGGTATTTCGGAGCCTCCAGGTGTCTTCGAACTCATCTGGAAGTCTTAATAGCAGCTGTTTGTTCCTCAGGACTAAACGCAAAAAAGGAGCTAAGTGCGAAGCAGAGAAAGACTAGAACAGCTAGATTTCCCCCACTGCGCCTTGCCCAGCCTCCCCACCTCATCCCCAAGGTTTATGACTTTGGAAGTCTGGCAGGCGAAGTCTTAAGCAGGGAGCTGGGGGACGGGAGGGAGGTGGGGGGCGGGAACGAGTCTCGGCGGGTGAGGGAGAATGGCAAAGCATCGCCTGGCGGAGAAGCTGAAGGCGAGCTCTGCCAATGCCGCCGACCGCCCAGGAGATGGCGAGCGCGCTCCACGCCTGGCGCGGCGCCGCCGCACGGTCAAGATCAACAGTGAAGGGCGCTGCGGCGGCCTGGGGTCGCCAGCCTGCGCGGCCATGGCCCGCTGCCAGGCGCGACCGACAGCTTCACAAAACGGGAGATGGGCCGCGAGGCTGCCGGGGACAGCGGAGCCGAGTGCCCCAACGGGTCGCTTGCGGCGTTGCTGAAACCTCTTTGTCTGGGCCTCCAATGCTCTCTCGGCTTCTTGAATCAAGCAGGGACGTGCGCGCGGGCCTTGGTCCCCACCCGCAGCGCTGAAAATCTGCCAGGTTTCTGTGCAGCTTTCCCAGAGGTTTCTCGGTCTCTAGCCAAAAGAAAGGTCTCTCCTCAAACTTTCTTTGCCTAGCTGGCTTCCAGCGGCCTCCCTCCAGCGCCCAGTCCACTTTCCCCATCCTCTCTGGCACTCTGCAATTCGGAATATGAAAAGAACACGTATAAATAACAGAACCTTCATCTGTTATTGATTTAGCCGTCAATCCAGATTCCACCAGAGAGCATTTGAGCTCAGTTTTAATCTTCAGCTAACCTCCCATTTCTCTTAGGCGGAGGGAAATTGACGTGCAAAGTACAGATGAAAGGAAAACCTCAGCGCAGACCCTTCCAGCCCGCGCTGGGAAACCTGAGAAAATGAACCGGCAAATGGAAAGTGGCCTGAGAATCTGGAAATCACAAAAAAGAAATGAGGGGAAGGGGCGGATGGCGAGTGGGAGAAAAAAAAAATAGGCTCGTTTCTGATGAAAAGGCAACGTGTGAGAGAAACACTGAACATCTTAGCGACCCTTCCCAAAGTGTAAAGTCGGGGATGATATGGGCCCATTTTCAAGAGTTTTTCTTCTGCGGGGATTTTAAAAAATAGCTGTTCCATCTCTGTGTCTCTGTCTGGCCCTGACTTTCGCTAAACGAACTTGGCTCTCTGCAGTCAGCGGTAGTGTATGAAAGAAATCAAGCTGGGCCAGAGAAAACGAAAGTACTTTCAGAACGGTTGGTCTCTGTGATTTCTCCCAAAAGTTTAGGGAACCCTCCTGCCAGAGTTTACATACTTTGCGAATTTGTTTTTTTTAAATCTGTGTTTTGGAACTAACTTACATAACAAGAAGTTAGCAGCCATTAATGTACCAGGAGCTCATAACCAGAGTGGCCAGGTTCCTCGGTGGTCATTTCTGAGTGGCAAAAATGCCTCAAAGAAAAAGCTCTTAGTGCCCAAATCTGTAAGTAGCAGTTAGGATATTAGTGTTTTCAGTTGTCAGTTGCTGTATGCACACTGCCCAGAGAAGAAGAGAGGATGTAAGCCTGAAATGTTTCTTTTTTGATTGCCAAATATGGATATAGCTTTCTAATTCAAGATCTTTGCACATGAAGATATTTGTAACCGGCCTTTCTAGGTTGAAAACTTCCAAAGAGTGAGTTTTCCTATACCTGGGCACATTCATACTTACCTACTTTTAAAATAAGCAAAACTTTTTAAAATAGAGTATAGTGAAAGAAAAATATTTTATTGGAAATATTTTTGAAATAATGTGGTTAAAAAAAAAAGACTATTTAGACATGGTGATTCCCTCTTAAAAATATAACTTCTGTGAAAGGAGTGGGGACCAGACAAGGAGAGCCAAGTTGTCAAGGTTTCAGAGGTCAGAGCTGGTGCTAAATTTCCTACATCTAGAGAAAACATGGTAGTGTTCAGGATAGCAAAAAAAATTTTTTTTTGCAAAATTTTATAATAAATAAGTACAGTTTCTAGAGGCAACACAAACTTGAAACAAAGAACACATATTATAAAGACTCAGAGGATATAAGAGAGTTTTGTTTATTCGGCTCTCCCTAGGAGCGCAAAAAGTGATTTTTAAATGCCTGAAGCACTTTTCCTGTGTACAAGCTCACAGACATTGCCTCTACAAAAATAATCTCTCACTTGTATAAATATGCAGCACTTTAAAAGTAGTTCTTTAGCAATCACTTTCAGAGGTGTCTCTGCTTCTTTTCATCTTCTTGAATCTTACAACTTCATAATTTTCAAATTTGTTAGATGTTTTAAAGCCCTTTGAGAGGCCCACTGCATTCATTCAGATATTTAAATTCTCCATTTGGTTCTGAATAACGTTCCCACCCAGGGCCACAATGGCTCAGTCTCTGCTGAGACTGAGGGCCTCAATCTTAGTCTCATACTCTGGAGGCTGAAGAAAAGAGTGCATTTATATCACTCATGGGTTACCATGCCAATGGCCATTACTTAAATATCTTTATCTGGATTTTGAGAAATGAAGGCATCCATGAAGACATATTATTTTTAGATTAAAGGTTATAAAAGCACAAATTACAAGGTGTGTTACAAATACATAACTAAAACAGCAAGTGAGGGACCTAGAATTGGGACGATTGTCTTCATTTTAACACAGATACAAACACTTTAATAAGGTAGCTGCTTTGAGAGCCATCACAGTGCCTTCAGTTCCCTGTTTGTAGATGTTCTGGTTGACCCCAGAGCACAGACTGCCTAGAGCTGTTTCATTTGCTTCAGGGCAACTGCTGAGAGCTAATGATTCAATTACCCAATCACAGGATATGAATGACTGCAAATCGTTCTGCCCTAATGGATTACAAAGATAATCAATTCTAGAGACGGATATATAAAGTGATTTTTAAAAAGTAGAACTCTTAAATCAGAATGTCACTTCTGAAATTCATTTCGGGGGAATTATTAAAAAAATACTTCAAGTCCTTTATACTGGCCTGGAGGGAGAAACAGAACATTTAAAACATCATTTAAAAGTAAACCTAGACAAGAACAAAACCAATAATCAACAAATAAGAAATAACTACAAAGTCAGGTTGGGCAGCCAAAGGTTTTAGAGATAGGTGAGGGTTAAGAAAAAGAAAAACAATTCACAAAATTTGCCATCTTCGGCAAGGCTCTGTCAGGGAGGAATTAAATACATATTCAAGTCTTTCCAAAGATCTTCTGGAGACAACTGAAAGCCATTAAACTGTGGTCAACTTGGCCCACATCAGGAGACAGTATCTTTGAGCTTGGAGACGATTTTCTTATCCTTCACTCTTCGGTTCTGAAACCAAATGGTCACTTGTCTCTCAGATAGGTTCGTGGCAGCTGAAATCCGCCGCCGCTTGTCCTTGTTAATGAACTTGTTAATGGCATACTCATTCTCCAGTTCTTTGAGCTGCAGTTTGGTGTACGGCACCCTTTTTTTCCTTCCCCGTCGGTAGACACACATGTCTGGCTGATTTAAAGCCACATCCCCTGGTACAAACAACAGTATGAGAAAAATTAGACTGGGATATTTGGAGCACCTAGTTGAGAGCTCTGTGTGTATATGAGTCTGCATGCGAGCAAGTGCTTGATGGGTTTAAAGAATAAAAAAAAAACACGCTGTTTACACTTTATAGTTATTTACACGGTCATATTACTCACACATTATTAAGGAAGACTATTTGCACTTCAAAACAAAGGCTAATTTGATGGATCATCATGGTTTCTTAAACAGGCATCTTAACAAGCCTGTGATTTTATGGCCTGAATATTGGGGACACTTGTAAGTATAGTTTCTGCACATGCCAGCTGCTTATATTAACACACACACACACACACACACACAGAAAGAGAGAGAGAGAGAGAGAGAGAGAGAGAGAGAGGTCTTTTGCCCATGCTTTGGTTTCTGTATTCCTATGTTTGGAATTTGTGGGCTCAAAGAAGCTTTAGCAGTCACCCCAACTCTGTGATACCCCTTAGGAAAGAGTCCCCTTCAGCAGAGAGGCCCTAGCAAAGGGCATCCAAAGACTCTTAATTTAAGGAGAAAACCCCCCCTGTACCCTGCAGAGGGAGCAAAGCCCAGTGAGGACGTTTATATGGTAGGCAGGTTTTAGAGATTTCACAAAAACAGGACAAACTTACCTACTGAGTTAAAACTGACCAGGCATGCAGCACAGGCACCCACTCCCAAATAGAGACCCATGCTTCTAGTGCTTTCTTTTCTCCATCTCTGGCTCCCATTCCCTCCTGTCCTCCCTCTTTCTCCATTGCTCCTACCTGGAAAGGATGATTTCCAAAAGTGGGACCCTTGAGGCTGGTCCTTGGCACAGTACACCTGGCTATTCCACCCGTTGGCCAGCGTCCAGGACTGGTAGCCCTCCATGGAGATGTAGGCTTCGTGCCGAGGCTCCCCGGAGCTGAAGGTGGACACCATGTCGATGTACCCAGGCACGTGCTGGTAGGGGCTCGTGTAACCCTGGTAGAAGGACACCTCCTTGGCTCGCGCGGGGACCTCGTTGGTTGGAACGCTGCCGCTCGCCAGGCCAGACACGTCCATGTACTTCTCCACCGGGAACCCTCCCAGAGAGGTGTGGGGCGACGATTTGAGCGCGTTCTGCTGCAGGCCCACGCCGTGCGACATGCGGCAGCTATAGTAGCCGTTGCCGAAGTGGTAGCCGTAGCCCAGTGCGGGCGCTCCCGGAGGCGCTGCAGCAGCGGCCGCCGCGGGCGCCGGGCACTCTTTGGCGGGGGGCGCCTCGGGGCGCGCGGCCACCACGGCCGAGGAGGACGAAGACGAGGCAGAGCCCGTGCGCTCCGAAGTCCCCGGGTAGGCGAAGCTGGAGGCCGCCGCTGCCGCCGCCGCTGCCGCCGCCGCCGCCGCCGCCGCGCGCCCAGAATGCGTCCCGGCGAACACCGGCGCGGAGAGGAACCCGCGGCACTGGCCGGGCGCCGCCGCCGCCGCCGCCGCCACCGAGGACGAGGAGGAGGCCGGGACGGGCCCGGCGCCGCCGCCGTCCGCCCGCAGCCCGTCCATGTCCCAGCTCCCCGCACGGCTCATGGCCCGGCTCGGCCCGGCCCGGGGCCCGGCTCCGGCCCCGCGCAGGACACCATGGCGCGGCGCGCCTCCTCCCTCCTCTCCTTTCTCTCGCGCTCGCTCGCTAGCTCGCTCGCTCCCGCCCTCTTCCTCTCGCCCTCTCTCCCTCCGCGAGCCTCCAGCCTCCCGCCTCCCGCCCGCCCGCCCGCCCTCCAACAGGTTAGCTCATCGCGGGACGTTTATAAAAACGAAGTTCAGGTTGGGAGGGGGCCTGGGCCGGTCGGGGGGCCGCCTCCCGCCCCGAGGGCGCCGACCGGGGACCGTGCCATTGGCTGCGCCGCAACACGTGGGGGCAGGGGCGCGGGGAGCCTGGCTCCGGGCCTGGGCTGCCTGGACCCACCCACCCGGCCCCCAACCCCCGCAGCCCCTGGCTTGGCCCACCTCCCCTCTTCTCCTTCCCCCAGACCCAGGCGTTGGCGCTGCAGCCACCCCCACGAGTTGATTGCGCGACGGCCCATCCCAGGCCCTGTCTGCGACGGAGGCGGGCGCCGAGGCCTGCGCCTTGTCTCGGCCAGGGCTGTCTTTGCCACCTCTCCTGGGCTCCCCAGCTGCAAACAAAATGAAGATGAAGGGCAGAGATGGTCAGAATAATGTGAAAACAGTCCAAAACAAAAACAAAAACAAAAAATAAAGTTATTAAATCCTGTAGCTTTATCTTTCCTTAGTCCACCTCTGGACTTTAAACTTTGGGGAGCTGATTTTCCCTATCGTGGACGCTGCTAACTGGCAAAAGTATCACACACACATAAGACTCATGGGCGTAGACCCTAAACACACACAGATTTACTGTCCACCCAGAACATACACACAAAGCGCCCTTGGGCGGCAGCAGAGACTCGCAGTCAAGTCAAGCGGAGGAAAGACCAACCTCACTTCCGCGGAGCCGAGTCTGACAATTTGCCCCGGCCAGAAAATCCGTGGTCCACACCTCCATGTCTGTACACTCAGGCCAGCTGGGGCACCTCCTGACTTGGGTTTCCCGGTTCCCAGACGCCTCCCTTGGCCGGCAGAAAGACCCTCTGAAGGGCGTGAAGGCGAAAGTCACTCTGCGACTGCCGAGAAGCCACTGTGCCTCGCCCACAGCCTACCGGCCTCTTGCGTTCTGCAGCCACCACCCACCCACCCCCGCCCGTTACTCACAGCAATTAATTGAAAACTTCACTTTCCTAGGGACCTTTGTTTCCCTTCCTTTTCCAAGTTGTCAACTGCACAAAACTTGAGAGCAAATTAAGAAGATGATTTTTACAAACCAAGCCTAGACTTGTGGTAGCAGCAGCCCAGAACACCTAAGTCTGACGTCAAGGGAGTCTCTGGGCATCGCTGGTGGGGCTAGCTCCAGCTCTAGGGCCTTGCAGCCAGAGCTTCGGGGATCCCCCCTCCCCAGTCCTTCTTTATCCCTTTCAGTCATTTCTCAGCCTCGGAGCCCCAGCCTACCCCTCTGATCTTCAGCAATAAATAGGGCAGCCTTGTGAGTCCTGTGGAGATCTGGGTCTGTCTAAGGAGCAATGTTAGGTCTCAGGACCCAAGGGTGCTGGAGTGGGCATGGGGTACTGGAACTTGGGAGCCACATAAGGTCCAATCAGAGACGTTTAATTTTTTTGAATCAACTCTCCAGACTGGTCTATCTGCAAGAAATTGCTCCCTTACACTTGTGACTAGTGAGGCCAGTTTTTCACTCAGTCCCCTGGCTCCCTTACTGAAGAGCCCCTGAGGAGGCAAAGAAAAAAGAAAGCCAGCAAAGTTGTCCTGGGCACTGCAGGGTGGGCTACCTGTGTTGGGAGTGTTGACACGCAAAACACAGTAACCATAAAAGGCTCAAATAAAGGGGAAAGTTATGAGAGAGGTGCTGAAAAAGAAAAGCAAGAGAATTACTTTGACCTTTTTGAAATCCTAGACAGGTTCATGATCCAATGCAAGGCAGGAAGGACATGAGTTCTGCAGAACAATGAGCAAGAGAAGTTTGCTGATGAGAACTATTTTGGCAAAAGTTAACAGTGGAAGCTGGACTTCATTTTTCAATGGCTATCTAAGGCCAGGTGGCAGAGTTGTTGAATTTTTGAAAAATATTGCCTAGAGTCTCTAACCCACAATTTTGGTACTAAACTATTAATCATAGACCACCTAGAGATGGAGATGCGCTGCTTTCTTTTTGTTTTCTCAGTGAGAGAGAAAACATGGAGATACTTTTAATTTCTTCTATGACTTCAAAAATTTATTGAAATATTTCTAAGACATAACCCAAAACAACGAAATTTTAGTCTCTTAAAACTAAATATTTTGGCGATTTTATGTTCCGGGACTTTCGTTCAATTTTCTAGTTAATAAATATATTTCAAGGTTTGATAGTATGTCTAAAATGAAGAAAGTGAAGATAGGCAGGAAAATATTGCAAGGTTTTGCTGATCTCAGGTAGCCATCGTTTTTGGCTTAATTCTCCATGAAGCAAATTAAATCGTGCTGAAGTAGGAGACAATTTTGAATTAATGCTCATTTGGGATTGCCAAAGGTGACTGTGCTTCGAAAGGTCCTGACGGGCAATGGCAGGATTTGGAGTTTCTCTGCTCATCCTGGTGAGTATTCTGGGATCAAGGAGATTCTGAATAAAAACCAGTTTTGCTTTCTGCATCCCATTCTGATCTTGTTGGTTTTGCTGCCTTCAGCAGAGCTTTTGAGGTTCCAGTTCTGTAGGAGAAGGTTGCTCCTAGAAAAACGTCTCTGATTGGACCCTATGTGGCTCCCAAGTTCCAGTACCCCAAGACAAAACTGTTGCTGAGAACTTCCCAAAGTCTTGGTGTTCTGTTTATGGACTAATGAGGTAAACAGTGTACAACACAGGGGTGGCAGTTAAGAAAAGAATTTTGAGACTAAATGGGCAGAAATGTTTCATTTAACTTGTACATCCTGTATCTAAACCAATTTTGCGTTGAAACTTAATTGGAATCATTTTCGTTTTAGTTATCCAGGAGTACAGACTAAGGCTTACATTTGTGTGTATTTTATGCTGGGATTTTAACAAAAAAAGTAGATATTGTTAAATCATGTTTTTTTTTTTTCAATCACAGATGTCTCCACATACACGCTGTTTCTCGATATGTGTTGCTGCAGTTCCTGATTTTGGTGAAAAACTGATGATGTCCCTTGTCTCCTAAAGCCCCACTTTTCTTTCCCATTATTTGCTCCCCCTAACTTTCCTTCTGAAGCACCCCTTTTTAAGAATTGAGGTTGTTCTAGAAGTTGTATCTCTCTTTTCTTCCTTATAGATCTTTCAAATTGTGCTTCTGTATGGGAGTTCCAGGAATAGTTGAATACAGACTGCAAGTTAGGTTTTGTTGTTTTGCCGAGATGGGGAACAAATCTGCGGTAGATTTATTGAAGTTGCTCTGCTTGCCAAGACAGCAGTAAACTCAATTAACCACATAATCTGTGCTATTAAGACTAGGATGACAGGGTCCTATCACAATGGGGTTCTAGGGGCTCCTTTGAAAGCATATGCCTTGATGGCCACAACCAGGAAGTGCAGGACACCTTCCTAATTAATTTGTAAGAAGCCTAAGTTCACTGTAGAAAGTCTTAATTCCAAACTCTTAGATCTAGGAGATCTGGCTGAACAGTGTGCTTCACCAAATCTTGCTAACATTGGACCTAATTTCCCATCTCTAGGGCGAATACTGAGTTCCACTTGGGTGAAAATATGAAAAGAATAAACAAAAAAGCAAAAACAAAACCCAAAACTCAACCTAGGGTACACAAAGAGGGCTCTAGGAACAGTCAGTCAGACAGTGAATTATTCTGCTTGGCCGTTTTCTATGCTGACATATATTCTCTTTCAGTTTTACAACAAATTTAAGCTTTATTAAATGAAAATCACTTGCAGCAACTGCAAAGATCCTTCCCAAAGGTGGACCATTACTTGGTGAAGCCAGGTTTGCCTCTCACAGGGTACAGGCCCTTGTCTGAGATAAAGTTCCTCCAGTCTTGGAGAGAGTTAAACAGTAAATGTCTTCTTTAAAAAAAAAAAAAAAAAAAAAAAAAAAAAAAAAAAAAAAAAAAAAAAAAAAAAAAAAAAAAAAGAAAAAAAAAAAAAAAAAAGAAAAAATAAACTTACTGTGAACAGGTACCAGAGGTGGGTCCACAACTGGAAGACCCAGTAACTTGTTATTAAAAAATAATAAAAGCTGAAATTGTAGTTTGCTGCAGCCTGGTCTGACATCTCAAGGCATAGGGTAATCCTAAGAACACACTTTTTCTAGTAAAGCTATTGTTCACTTAAACCCAGCAAAATTCACTCTGTTGGCGATGTGAAGGAGAAAAAAGGTCTGTTTACCTGCCTATCTGCATTAGATCTCGGTCTTTATGAGGAACCCACGTCGCTGTGGGTAGTAAGACAAAAAGATGAAGGCTGAGAAAGTGCCAGACTGTGAAGGAGAGTGCGAGTGGTCGGCTGGGCTTCAGCCAGGCAGCACGCAATTCCCCATGCCTGGCGCTAGATGTCCCTGCAAGTTCTTGTGTCGCCTCTGAGGGCGGCGGACTAGGATGGCGATGGTCTGAATAGTTCCCTTCAGGAAGAAAGTACCCACGCAGCTTCTCACCTATAGCTGTCCCCAGGGTGGCAGGAGATTACACAAAGAGGGTGAGAAGGAGAAAGAAAGAAGCACACAGACAGATTCGGAGGAGACAGACAGCTAGAGGCTTCCCTGCTAAGGATGGGAGCATGAAATTAGCAGAGCGAAGTCAGGCCTGGCTTCTCAAGCCCTCTACCCCCTTATAAACCGAAACTTCCAGCCATGGGAATTGCAGTTGGTCTAAAGAAAGTGTACCCAGGACCTGCAGTCCAGGTCCTGGCGGTTCTGCTCTTCCCACCACACACCTCAGTCCTCTTACAGGAGCAATTGTGCCTCGATGCTGATCTGCGATGAAGGCCTCAGCTGCCTGGTGCCAGACAGACACCGGGAAGAGGAAAGCCAGGTCCGGGTGCCTGCTGCCACAGGCCTTCACCACAGCTCCACTGCTGTCCACCACCCTAGGCTGGGGCAGCTGAGATAGATTTTTATTACCTTCTGGCTAAGACCAAAAATGTTTATCACTTTACTTCTGAGGAACTGCCGCTGCACAAGAAACTATTTAGTCTGGAGCCCTAATGCAAAAGTTAGGCTTGTTCATGTTGTTCTGACTTTTCAGGGAAAGGGCTTGTCAGACCAAGTGGGTCAATGTACCTTCCCTCAGTGTATCCCACATTACATCTTGAACATCCCTACCTGAGTACATGAGTTTAGATGGACTTGGGTTCTTACCTTGCTTTATTGAGTAGGTCCTGCACAGTGAATGGTAGTGGAGGAGGCCCTGAAGTTCTCAGAAGCTGCGTCTAAACCCCCAGAACCTCTCTTCCCCCATGAGTCCCAGCTTCAGCCCCTACACTCTGGAAGACATATGCATGGGAGGGGGCGTTAATCCTAAACACCTACATTGCTACTTTCATCCCGGTATCCTTTAACCAGGCTCAATGTTTTTGATTAGGCCCTGAGTTTAAATATGACCCAGACCATGAGAAAAGCAAGAAAATGCTGCCCAAAACATTGAACTACCTTGTGACTAATGTATTGTTAAACATAAGTTTAAATCATGAGCAAGTCACTGAATGTGTCCGTATCAAAAGTTTCTCATTTTCAGAAAGGGGATAATACAACTCCATAGTTACTGGGAAGTTCAGGACAGACAATGCATATGAAGAATAACAGTATAGCAAGAGTTTTATATAAATGAGGCAATATTACTACAATGGTAGTTGTGGAATCTAAAGTAAGGATAATTAGGTATTGAAATAGAATGTTCACTATGCTTCATGAAACATTACTGTTTACACAGTCTGAAAATATTGGTGTGCTGTGCGTATTTTCCCTGACACGGTCGCGAATGCACTTCTAATAAACGACATTAGTATTATTTAAAAGGTATAACACAGGGCCCGTGAGATGGCTCAGCGGTCTAAAGCGCCTGCTTAGGAAAGCTGAGGCAACCTCAGGCATCGCGGTTCGATCCCGGCAGCACATGTTGCGCCAGCCTCACCCCCAGGGCAGGCTGAGCCCGCCATTAAAAAAGAAAAGAAAGGTATAACATAGTTCTCAAAACCACTAATGAAGGAAGGTGATGCCGAAAAATTGTTTCCTCTTTTTATCAGACAGAGGTTGAGTTTGGCACAGACTTTGGAACTAGAAGCGCCGAGTCCCAGAGGAAGGGGAGGATGTGGGAGAATCGTGAGCAGGGCCTTTGAGCAAGGGGTGGCGGTCCGCACCTCAACCCCCCAGCGGCGGCCTCTGCAACGGAAAAGCTGCTCACAGAGGCCGAAACCGCGAGGAAAACAGACGGGGGCGCCAAACGACAGCAATAAAGGCTTCCGCGGATATCCAATCCGCCCAGGCAGCGCCTGCACAGGGTCCCCACCGCCACCAGGGCCCTGCCCCACCCCTCAGGACCGAAGTGCCCCAGAGCAAGGCCGGACTGGGGAGGGGGCTGGCCCTCCCCGGTTCACTGGGAAGCGACTGCCAAGCTACTGTGGACGAAGCCTGTGCGACTGAAGAGCAGGTGGGGGTGTACAGGCCGAGCTCCTGCGGGGCCAAGGGCCCCAAGCCTGCAAGAGAGTGCAAAGACTCCGGGTTGTGTGGTCCCAGAGACAAGGGTCACGAGGGATGCTCGACCAAGTCATCAGAACAATGGGCGCCCACTCTGGGTTCCCTACCACCCCGCCCCCTTACCCCCCAAGTCTGCGTGCCTGTTGAGCTTTGAGTTTATTATCTTAAAGAGGTGGAATCGATTGTCTAAGCAACTTGAGTTGTCGAAGAAAGTTGATGCCAAGGGGAACAGGAGAGAAACTTTTGGTGTTACCAATGTACGTGTTTGTATGTGCGTATAAATGGACTGCACACCTCGCCTCCCCTTACATTCCTGACGCGCCCCCAACGGGTCTAAGGTTAAAAGGAAAGCGCCAATAGGCAGATGGGCGAATAGGTCCTGGGTTCAGCCCTCACACACCCTGATGTGCTGGGTGTGTCGAAGGCTGGGAGGGAAGGGGCCCAGGCTGGGGTCTGAGTTGGCGCTGGCTCCGATATGCAGGACCTGCGCCCAGATTGCCAGGGTCTGCGGGCCGCTTCGGAACCTCAAGGGCCGGGCCAGATCCTCCGTGTCCCGGTCCTACCCTCCCTGTCCTCGCCTGCATTCCCGATCCTCTCCACCTCGCGGGGTGGGCGGGAGGGCCCTGCGCGCCGGAGGTCGGGAAGGGTGGGGCGCAAGCGCGGGAGGAGATGAGGAGCGGCCTTCGGTGAAGATTGATCTTCGTTAAAATGGTTGCCACCGGCGTCATTATGACCATCAAAATTATCGCCAAGAGGCTCAGCCGCCAACCTCAGGCCGCGAGGAACTGCAGCGAGGCTGGTCAGCGGCTCTCCGTGGCGGGGCTGAGCGCCGGGCGCACCCGGGACCGCAGGTGAGGGCCGGGAGTGGAGCAGGGGAGGTGGAGGAGAGGCCAGAGAGCCCAGCGGGGACCGGGCAAAAGGCTGCTAGGAGGAGCCGGCCAGAGCTCCCTTTTCCCCTCCGGACCTTGAAATCTGTCTACTTTGATACAAATTCTATTCAAGGAGGAAGGGGTTGGGAGTGAACGTAAAAAGTGGATTCAGAGCAGCGTGCATGGCGTTGTAAATCCGGACTAGTGTTTAAAGTTAGCTGCCGAATGCTGCTATCAAATTGTCCCGCGTAGTTCAGGTCCCTCGGGGAAAATGCGTAGGCGAGAAGACTATCCATCAGTGAGACTGTAAAACTGGGGGGTGGGAGAGAGAAGGAAAAAGAAAAAAAAAATCAGAGACTTTGCGTTCTGAACGCAGTCTGTAAGCTGCGTTAGAAAATTAGAGAGAATCTAATGATTTACATTGTGGAGGAGCGGGACCATGTACCCCCTAGCCACGTAGCAAAAAAAGCGATTTCAAAACTCTGCAAGATAGATTTCTTCTCCTCCAAACCCTGTGGTGGGAGGTGAGCAACCAGGCTGAGATGAAGTAGAGAGGGAGAGAACTCAGCATCCTATTTGTTAAATAAAATACATATTTGGTTTTGAAAACAGAAAGATAAGTATTCCAGACAGGAGCATAAGGTCTTGTCCTTACGCAACTCTTCCTGAATCCTCCCCCTTACCCCCCCTCCACTTACTCCCCCAGCTTGTAAATGTTTTTTCTTGTGTTTCTTTTTTTTTTTAAACCTTCCTGAGGATCTACTCTGGAAAATCAAAGCATTATCTATTATTTAACATGTATCTGTGTCCGTGGAAAAATGAGGAAGGCGCTGCATGATTAGGACCTAAGGGGCAACCCAGCAAACTGAGAGCGTAATGATGCCCCTAAATGAAGGGGGAAATGTGCCGCGGAGCGCTCTATTAATCAGACTGTCAATTTCACCCCCGAGGCCAAACCCCCGGGCGAGCAGAACTGGCTCGGAGCGGGCAAAGGACCAGAGCCTTCTTCCTCACTTCTTGTCTCTTCTCGTCTCCTACCTGGATCTATTTGTCTGCTCTGAAGCCGCCTTCATTACCCACTGACAGGAGCGTGTATTTATTTGCTTATAAACCTGTTACAATAAATGATTATTCGAACGGCGTCATTCGTACCTTAATGACGAGCGGCGCTACTTTTTGATGAATGACATCTCGGGCTCGGAAGGATGTATGGGTCATTTTGACCAGTCATTCCCTCGCTCTGGCATCCCACAATTTTTCCGCCTCCCTCCAAAAGAGATAATAATATTTAGAGGCGCTTGCTGGGACTGAATAAGAATTAGCCTTAGGCGCAGCCCATCATTAGGACGGGACAGCCTGGCCACTGTGACATTTTTTAGAAAGCTGAGATGATGGAAAGAATAAGAAAAGAGATGATTCTGATGGAGAGAGGGCTCCATAGCCCTACGGCTGGCAAGAGGTTTTCCAATTTGTCCGACTCCGCTGGCAGTGCTGTGCTCGAGGCCCTGGAAAATTCACAGCACCCGGCTCGCCTCAGCCCGCGCCTACCGTCTGCCCCCCTGCACGGAGCTCTAGGAGACCTCCCTGCCAAGGGCAAATTCGAAATAGACACTTTGTTCAACCTGCAGCACCCGGGCAGCGAAAGCACCGTCTCCTCCGAAATCGCCTCCGCCACCGAGAGCCGCAAGAAGCCAGGCCATTATTCAGAGGCGGCCGCCGAGGCCGACATGAGCAGCGACGTGGAGGTGGGCTGCTCCGCGCTGCGCTCACCCGGAGGCCTGGGCGCCCCACCACTCAAGGAAAACAATGGCAAAGGTAATAGCGCGTGCAATCCCACCCTCTGCTCCTCCGCGGCCCACACCCGTCCTTTCTGGTGCCTTAGCTCATCCCTGACCCTCCACCACTAGGCTGCACCGAGCTGGCTCGGGAGATGCAACATGCAGGCAGGGACGGTTCTCTGGCTCTGCTCCTTCCAGCGCCAAAGGCCTGCGGAACCTGGGGCGCCAGGCCCGAGCGCCCGACTCGCTCTCGAGTCCCAGAAAATGTCTCTGTGTGCAGATCTAGGAGCTGGAGGGCGCAGACACACTGAGCGGCCGAGTCTCTCTCTCTCTCTCTCTCTCTCTCTCTCTCTCTCTCTCTCTCTCTCTCTCTCTCTCTCAGGGGCTGGCGCCTTGGTAGCTACTCTGAACTCCCTGCCTCTGACCCCTAGGGCGGGCGGAAGGGTATTCTTCTGGGTAAGTTGGTGAGTCTGGCACCTCTGAGAGACTACTTAGGTCAGCCAGGAGAGTTGAAAAGTAGATTCCACCCCACTAACAGCTCAGGTATGAGCTGCTGCTGTCCCGCAGATCTTAAAATATTTTAAGCCAAATCCAAAAGCCTGTGAAAAAAAGGGCTGAGGCTGTACAGAAAACTACCCTGCGGGTCAATAAACCCAAACCTTCTCAAACTGCACCCCGAGGTAGATGTTTTCCCTCAGCCAATCTTCCTTCCTAGTAGAAATTTTCTAATTATTAAAAAACTTCTTAATTCCATTCCTATTATTTGATTATGATGAACTCTTCAAACTTTATTGATTCCATTAACTCATGACAGATCCCATCAATCCCGACAGCTACTTTGCTTCCCCACGCGATATACCCCATCTGCGAGCAGCTCGGGCTTCAGGGCTCCCGGCCCGGACTGCGACTCATGCACACCCGACTGTTTGTTTGCCAGGGTATGCGGAGAGCGGCTCGGCGGCCGGCACCACAACGTCAGCGCCGGGCTCTGGCCTCGGTAGCCTGCATGGAGGCGGCGGCGGCGGCGGTGGAGGCGGCGGCGGCGGCGGCGGTGGCGGGGGTGCGGCGTTGGGCGGCTCCGGCTCTGGCGCGGATCAGGTGCGGCGCTACCGCACGGCGTTCACCCGCGAGCAGATCGCGCGCCTGGAGAAGGAATTCTACCGGGAAAACTACGTTTCGCGTCCCCGCCGATGTGAGCTGGCCGCGGCGCTTAACCTCCCCGAAACCACCATCAAGGTATGGATTCCATGGGCGCCTGGGTTGATTTGTTTATTTTCCCCGTTTCTCCTTTTCTTGTGGTTAGATTTAGTGCAGGGCCAGGAAATCGGCGGGAGGGAAGGCACCAAAGGCGCCGAATCCAAATGGCTGGGGGTCCTGGCTGGTTCAAGAAGGCTTCTGCGTGGCGGAGCTGAGGCCACAAACCAGCCCTCGGTTGTGCTTGGTTCTACCCAATGTCTGCTCAGAAGCCCTTCGCCCGCACCCATGGCAAAGCCAGCTGGTCTTTGTTTCCCTGGTACGAATCCGGAGAGGCACTTTTCATTTGCTTGGATATTTGTTTTTTGCACATAAATCATTACTATATATTTAAAAATTGATTGGCCTGAGAACGTAGTTTTCTGAACGTTTTTATTTTCTCTAAGACAACGAGAAAAAGGCAATCTCCTTGGAAAGAAACGCAAGGAAATTATCCTTGTCTATGTATCTGTTTAGGTTATTAATTTCTTTATACATCCGAAGACAGAGTCAGGCGATAAGGCGACTTGGTGAATAGTTCTCGGAGCATTTGACACTCTAGAAAAAGAGAAAACTTCATAGGAGTGGGATGTGGGGGTCCTCTCCAATTTGATCAGGCTTTAATTTAGAGTTGTGACGAATGACGGCTTTATTAGCTACGGCGTTAGGAAGGACAGAAAAGTCTCCTTTCTTAGTTTATAGGGACATTGCTCTCCCTATTTATTTAAGGCAAATGATTCCCACAATATCATCTCTTCAAAGCCATAATCGGACCCATGCCCCTCTAGGGGCAGGTCCTTGCAGGCTTCAGGCTCAAGACCTAGAGAGGCCACCTCGCAGAGAAGCCTCTCTTCCAAGGCTGCTCGGAATCCCCGTGCAAATCCAGGGATTGAGAGGCGGGAGCTCCGCGGGGTCGGGGGCGCCAGTGGGCGGCAGGAGGGACAGGAAAGGTTGAGTTGGGATCAGAAGATGCAGGCAGAACTAAGGGATCAAAGCCGGGGGAGCTGCATCAGCTAGGGAGGGGAAAAAGTCCTGGTACTCTGGAGTGCGTTCCACACCCTCATTCCACCCTGGCCCTACTGGGGTACAGAGGGGACCCTAGAGCGGAGGACCAGGCCGGGCTGCCCTACGTGCGGGAGGGTGGGCCCTAGCACGCGGCCTTCTAACGCGGGCGCGGCGGGCTCTTCCCGCAGGTGTGGTTCCAGAACCGGCGCATGAAGGACAAGCGGCAGCGCCTGGCCATGTCGTGGCCGCACCCAGCCGACCCCAGCTTCTACACCTACATGATGACGCACGCGGCGGCCACCGGAAGCCTGCCCTACCCCTTCCACTCGCACGTGCCACTGCACTACTACCCGCACGTGGGCGTCACGGCCGCAGCGGCGGCGGCTGCAGCCTCGGGCGCGGCGGCCGCGGCGTCGTCGCCCTTCGCCACGTCCATCCGCCCGCTGGACACCTTCCGCGCGCTTTCGCATCCCTACTCGCGGCCCGAGCTGCTGTGCAGCTTCCGCCACCCGGGGCTCTACCAAGCGCCCGCCGCCGCCGCGGGGCTCAACAGTGCGGCCTCTGCAGCGGCTGCTGCGGCAGCTGCGGCAGCGGCGGCGTCGTCCGCCGCGGCGGCCGGGGCGCCCCCCAGCGGCGGCTCGGCGCCCTGCTCGTGCCTCAGTTGTCACAGCAGTCAGTCGGCGGCGGCGGCCGCGGCAGCCGCCGCTGCGGCCCTGGGCTCCCGAGGCGGTGGGGGCGGCGGCAGCGGCGGCAGCGGCGGCGGCGGCGCGGGGCCCGCGGGGGCCTCGGACTTCGGCTGCAGCGCCGCGGCGCCGCGCTCTGAGAGCGGCTTCCTGCCCTACTCGGCTGCGGTGCTCAGCAAGACGGCCGTGAGTCCCCCGGACCAGAGAGACGAGGCGTCGCTCACCAGATAACTACGTCGCCGCCGCCAGGGGGCCGCGCCTGTGGCTGGCTGGGTCCCGGAGTCCCTGTGTACCCCTGTGCGCCCCGCTACGCCCCCTGCGCGTTCCCTGTGCGCCCCGATGCCCTCTGTCATTGCCGCCGCCAGGGGGCACCCCGGGGCGGGAGAGGTCGGAAGGAACCTGCAGTGAATGCGGGGGTGGTGGGGCGGAGCCGGGGTGAAAGCCTGGTGGGCGTCCCCCCAAATTATTTCTATTTTTGTATTATCCATCCAGCCGTCTCTCCTCCTCTCCTTGTACGTTTGCGGCCGTCCACTTCCCCCTCTGTCCAGAGCTCTTGGTCTCCCCGGAAGACAATCTCCCTGCCCCCAACCCAGCTCTCCCGCTTGCCCACAACCCGGGTCCTGGGTCACAGCCTAGTGGCAAGAGGCAATGGATGACCGCGACAAAGGGGAGGGGAGTGGGTGCACTAGTGCTGGGGAGGAGGAGTCACTCCGAGGTTTATGCTGCTGCTCTTTTTCTTCTAGCCTTTTCTTTTCTAACGACGGTGGGAGGAGGTGGCACATTTTCTCTTCACCTGAGCTTGTTAGGGGTCCTGTTCGAGGAGAGCCAGAGAATGGAAGTGGGAGAAGGCCGGGAGGGTAGAGTGGGCTGCGCGCGGGAGCGAGGCTGGGCTGCTGGAGCTGCCTGTGCCCGGTGGGACAAAGACGAGGTGGGAAGGGACGGGGATCGCGTCTGGTCCTTGGCCACTACTGTTCTCTTTGGGTCATTGGTTTGGGTAGGGAGGAAATGGAAGTGTCTTGCATATTTTATGTGAAGGCTAAGGAGGTTACCACAGTCTGGCCGGGAAAGGGAAAAGGAAAGGAAGGAAAGGTGGGGACAAGATTGACAGATCCCGGTAGCGCACGGAGATGCATTTCCAGCTGTTTTCCAACTAGTACCGGGTTCCACTCGATCTGGGAAATACTTGAATCTCTAGATATATATTATCTGAAACATTTCCTTAGACACTTTTCTAAGTTCGAAATCTATTCTCTTCGACCCCTTTCCTCCTCTCTTTTCCTTGGGTAAAATGGTTCTTGACATATATTTCACGCATGTCTATTGCGCCTTTTCTGCAAAGCCACCGCTGGGTTACTGAGACCCGCTCTGCTAACCCCAGCTACAGGAGGGGTTTCCTTGAACTTGAAGAAAGGTACATCAAAACCCACCAGTGTTAACTGCCACGTCAATTTTGATGCTAATAATGTGCAGATTATGACGAAAATTGCCAATCATGCTCTCTGATGGACTTCCTTTGAATGTGGAATTGGAGAAAAGTTCCCCGCACGGAGACCTGCTGTCAAGTACTAACAACCCGCTAAGGGAAGTCATTAGGAGAGACGGATAAGAGACTCGGTACATAAAACATTGTTCTTGGTGCACAGAATGTATGTTATTTAATGTTATCTCTGTTACCTGAAGTGATTTCGCAGAAGAAAGCCACGTTCTTATCATCTCAATTGCCAATTTTCATTTTGGTAACTTGGACGCCCTGGGTAGACTTTTCTCTGTTAAGTTGATATTCCACCAATGTGAACAGCCTCATTAAATCAAGCCCAGATATTTCCATAATGCTCCCCGCAGAGCCACTTCGCTCCTCACATAATGAGGTTTTCTGAAGAGTTGAAGCCCTAAAATAACTTGCTAGTGCATGTTTAGGCCCAGCGAAGTGGGTATGTGTGTGTATTAAAATGTAGGTATGCTACCTACGTGCGTCTGTGTATATATATGTATATGTACCAATATGCATATATATATTCATCCTCTTAAGCAAAAACATATGTAAGAGATACACACATATCCATCCATCTGTCCACATTGGCACTATTTTCTCTGATTTATTGAAACTCATATCCTGACATATTTTTGTCATTTAAAGACACTGGATTTTAAAATTTCATTTCCTAACAATAGGCTTTCCATAAACTTCTGAAATAATTCATTTTCCAGGAGAAATTATTTTTATCAAATGGAAAATATTTCAAGGGGAAGCAGTATTTCAAACTCCTGGGATCTATTAAAATATTCCTGTAAAATATTAGCGAACTTCCCAAGGAAATAGCAATGATCTAAAACTCAACTTTCTGTTTTTTTTTTTTTAAGGAGATGAGACTACTTATGTAAAATATTAACTATACCAGCTCTTATTAACTTGAGTTTACATTTAAAAATATTAATATATAATTTTAAATAAACCAAAATATGGTACACTTTTATCAGCTTTACCTTCTAGATTGTTAAAGTCCTTTGTTATGATCAGCTATCAGATGTATATAAGGTACTTTAGGCAATAATGTTTACATTTCCTCCAAAATATATATGATTGATGAGAACGCTGGTTGGTAAAATTAACAAAAATTCATCTTATGTTAGGTCCATGGGATCTGGTTATTATATTAAAATAAAACTGTAAATAAAGTCTTTGTGCTTTAAATATTTCTGGCTGTATGAACTCACTGTAAGATATTTTACAAATGTGCAATAATTATAAAGCTTTGTATATCACGTTATTTATTGTGTTTGGTCATGTAAAATAAATGTTATTTAAATCAAAGCAATTTTATTTGTTTAAGAGATTGCAAAACGGTGCGTGCTGGTGTTTGTTTTTAACTGTGGCATCCAGGGTTATGAAAATCTCTTAAAACAACATATTTAAATCCATATAATACACATATCAGACGGATTAATTCATTCTAATCATTATTTTTATGGCAAATACATTACTCATGTTTATAGGAGATATGCACTGCGTCCAAACATTGGTTTAACGTTAATTGGCTGGCTAAACAGATAAGAGTGGTTAGAAGTAGCATGTGTGTGTGTGTGTGTGTGAGTGTGTGTGCATGCACACGTTATAGACATCGCACCAGCAGATACAGACAATGTGTACATAGGACTCAGAGCAAGGGCAGATGCTACAAAGAAGGTAAACAGAACTAATTGTTCCATTTAATTAACTTGCCCTATTTTAGTCTATTTATGGAATAAATATTAATATTTCATTCAAGGAAAAAGACCAAACTTATAGGTGATTGGCAGCAGCAAACACACTCTTCTCCTGTGGCTCACCCTCCCCTGCCAACTCCCTCTTCTTTGGTTCCCCATCTGGGTGTATAGTGAACAAATTCTTTAAATTCAAAGTAGTGTTTCTATTTGTTGAGGATAAAGGAAACTACAAGCATATG